>QANY01011556.1:301910-360239 GCA_003255025.1 Datisca glomerata
TTAGTCGAAACTCAATTTGAAACAACCATAAAAATCTTTAGGTCTGACAATGGAACCGAGTATACTAACAACACCTTTTTTGAGTTCTTTAAACAAAAGGGTATACGACATCAAACCCTCTATATCCACACCCCACAACAAAACGGTGTCTCAGAACGCAAAAACCGACACCTTCTTGAAATGACTAGGGCTCTCCTCCTCCAAAATAACGTACCCAAACGATACTGGTCGGACGCAATACTTACAGCAACATACCTTATCAATCGATTACCCAGTGTAAAATTGCATCTGAAAAGCCCTCTAGAAATTCTCAAGGGTAGGAAAATTAATCTTGATCACATACGAGTATTTGGATGTACATGCTACGTACACATTCCAAAACTTCATATTTTTGGGGTATTCCGCTGAAAAAAAAGGGTATAAATGCTACGACCCAATAAACCATAAACTCTACATCTCACGTGATGTACAATTTTTAGAACTAGAATTCTATTACCCAAAGGACTCTGACAATCATAACCACCACCAAACGTTTCCGCTACCTAACAGTATTGTTTCCTCCGATATCATAAGACATGAACAGAATACCACATCAAACGCGCCTGAGACAACTACCTCAGGGGGAGCAACTGATGAGGCAGTTGTCACTGATGAGGCAGTTGTCACTGATGAAGCAGTAATCGTAAGAATATCAACAAGGCAAACTCAACCCTCAGCAAGATTAAAAGACTATGTGTCCCATCAGGTTCTATACCCTACCCAAGATTTCCTATCTTATGATAAAATCTCTAACATTCACATGGCATACTTGAGAAAATTTGATGAAACAGATGAGCCAAAGACCTATCAAGAAGCACAACTCGACCCTAAATGGAGAAAGGCAATGAATGAAGAACTCCAAGCCTTGGAAAAAAATGAAACTTGAGACAAAATCCCACTACCCAACGGGAAGAAACCCGTAGGATGTAAATGGGTCTACAAGACCAAATACAACAGCAACGGCACTACCGAGAGATATAAAGCCCGACTAGTTGCCAAAGGCTTTACTCAAACATATGGAGTGGATTAGCAGGAGACGTTCGCTCCAGTAGCAAAAATGAACACAATCCGAGTGCTACTATCCGTTGCCACCAACCTCAGCTGGGAACTATATCAAATGGATGTAAAAAATGCATTTCTCCTAGGAAATCTGGAAGAAGAAGTATATATGTCCCTATCTCCAGGACACGAGAAAGCAACGCACCCATCTCTAGTATGTAGATTAAAGAAGGCTATCTACGGCCTGAAACAGTCACCAAGGGCATGGTATGGAAAATTAAGCATGTCTCTTTTAAAGATTAACTTCGTCAAAAGCACGGCTGACTCATCTAAGTTCGTCAAACACACGAACAACTCCACCACCATCGTTTTAGTCTACGTAGACGACATTATCATCACCGGAAATAACCACGATGAAATATGGAGTGTTCAAGAATTTCTAAAAGGAGAGTTTGATATTAAAGATCTAGGAAAACTGAAGTACTTCCTAGGGATAGAAATAGCTCACTCAAAGAAGGGATTGTTTCTATCTCAAAGAAATATATCTTAGACTTGTTAAAAGAAACAGGCATGATAGGGGCAAAACCTGCTAGCACACTAATGGAAACCAACATGAAAATAGGACTGAATGATAGCAAACCAATAATTGATATAGGCCAATATCAGAGACTAGTAGAAAAATTAATTTATCTAACGGTCACAAGACCAGATATCACTTTTGTAGTTAGCGTTATCAGTCAATTCATGCACGCACCCTGCACAAATCATTAGGCAGCCGCAGAAAGGATACTCAGATACCTTAAAGGAACACCCGGCCAAGGGATATGGATGAAGAGAACTGGGGCAAACTCCGTTGTTGGATACACTGACGCTGACCGGGAAGGTAGTTACGATAGAAAATCTACAACTGGCTTTTGTGTCTTTGTAGGTGGGAATTTAGTGACCTGGAAGAGTAAGAAATAAACTGTTGTAGCAAGGTCAAGTGCAGAGGCAGAATACAGGGCGATGGCCTCCACTGCTAGTGAACTCACATAGATTAGACATCTCCTTCAAGACATGAAGGTCGAGATAAGAAAACCGATAAAGATGCACTATGACAACCAAGTAGCACGTCATATTGCAATGAACCCCGTTTTTCACGAGAGAACCAAACATATTGAAGTGGACTGTCATTTCATAAGAGAGAAAGTACAGTCTGGAGAAATCACCATTCCCTTTGTACGTAGTGAAGACCAGATAGCCGACATCTTCACCAAAGCCCTTGACAAAAATAACCTCCAAATAATACTTGACAAGTTAGGCTCGATCAACCTATACGAACCCAACTTGAGGGGGAGTGTTGAAGAAAGAAAAGCTGCAGCCTCAGAAGAAAATCTTCATCATAGGCAAAAGAGGGAAGCAGAACAGAGACTTTCACTAAACACAGTGGGTGTCTAACCATTTCTGGTAAAAAACGATTTCAGGCTTCAAGTAGGCATCCGCTGGAATCATAGGAGATCATAGGCAACCGTTAGAATCATTTGTATATATACATCCTCCCTCATTGTAAACAAACATAATTTTTCCTTCAATAAAAGATCAGAACCAGAAAGGTTCATCATTTCTACAGCTCATCATTTTCCCTTCAAGATCAGAACCAACAGGTTCATCATTTCTACACTAGCTCTTCATGGGATCTACCTGTTTTGGATGCCCTTCTACTCTGGGTGAGAATTTACCTCCCCGTTCTGCAACTCCTCCTCCTCCTGTAATCCCTGCACCAGTCTTGCCAGCCACTAGTCAAGAACCTTGTTCTGTATGTCAAGGAGCGTCTGGAGGCTCTGGCTCTTGGACGTTTAGAAAATTTGCTGATATTCAAGCATCAATATGTTTTCTAGATGATGCCCAATCTTCTCACGCCGTTGCCCGTGGAATCAACTCTGGCTCTGACCTGGCTAGGACTCGCACTGCTGGGATCGGTGACCTCGTTTCTTCTCTCAGTCGTGATTTGATTAGAGTATGGTTTCTTCTTCTTCTTCTTTTTTTATTGTCTTATCTCACTCTTCAACATTCGTTCTCCTTTCAGGCTCTTGTTCATCATAACGCTCTCATGGAGCATCACGCTGCCCATGACTTGGCTCTGCAGAAGCTCCGAAGGGATGTTGCTCAGTGTCCCGGCATCATCGAAGGCCTTCGTGGTAAAGTTGCTCAGTTGAAAGGATCAAAGGCCGAGCTTCGAGAGATAGTAGAGAAGAAAACTGCAGAAGTGGACAGAGCTAAGGCAGAGATTCTGAACCTGACAAAGTCTCTGAGGGTTACAATAGAGGTGTTGAAGACTGCTGAGGCAACTTGACCCGCTTTCTTTTAGAGAACACTCTCGCTCATTCAGCGAAATCTGTAGATATCATGTATTAATTATATCTAGAGAAGAAAAATATATTTGTTATATCTTATATATTCAGTGCGTTGAAAATTGACTTAAAAGATCTTAGTATAAATTTTAGAGTTTATCGATCAATAGAACAATTTTGTGGGAATTGAGGATCGATCAGTTTACAAGAACGCTTGATATAGATTACGAGAGGTATATGATTTCTAAACTTATATGTTGTAGATTTAATGTATAAATATTTAATTGATCCTGACTAATTGAAAAACATATTTCAATAAAAAGTTTTTTATTTAGAAACTGTAGAGTTTTGTTTTATTTAAATATTTTATCTTAATTAAATTTTTTAACTTTTAAAAGGTCGCGCGTCTCATGCTTCAGCCGCGCACGCGCCGCAGTTACCAACTAGTGATATCAGAACGGTCTTTTTATATTTATATATTAAATATTGTGTGGGTTTTCTTACACTATTCATATTATATGTGATACGTATGAATGAATGGATGGTTATGTTTTTTGAATGTATGAAAATAATGAATCATTGATTTTAAGGTAATTATTGGGTTAGGCTTTGTTCTTAATTGTTTCTAGATCTTGTTTAAGCCGTTTTGAGGCGCATGAATTTCTGTAATTTTATTTTGAATATTCATTGTAATTATTCTGATCACGAGAAGATGAAGAATGCACAAGACAAAAGACGGAGAAAAAAGAAAAGAAATTGGAATTCCTTAGAATTCTTGCGTCCTCATCGAAAATTGGATTTCCCACGCTGGCGCTACTGATTATGGACACCGGGTGTCGCCGGAATTTACTGTTCTGACGCGTCACCGAAAAATCAGTGTCGGTGGTGATCGACGACCGACGGCTGGTGTGGTTGCGGCTGGTGTGGCTGCGGCTATTGGTGGTCGGCACTGATGGGGGTGGTGGCAACTGTTGTCAAATTTAGGAGTGTTCAAAAACTGTCCAGACTGTTTAGTCTGAACCGGTTCGCACCGAAATTGATTGGTATGGACCGTATTTTTATTATTAATGGTCGGTTTGGTCCTCCTTTTAGAGAGGACTGAAATTTCGGATCGATCTAAAATTTTTGTTAGTTCTGGACCGGTCTAACCGTATAGGTATATATGTAATTTGTTTAGGGTTTTCGGTTGTTTCTCTTCTCTCCCTCAGCTCAGTCAGACCCTCTCCTTCTTTGTGTCTCGCCTCCAGCCAGCCCCTTCCGCGTCTCGCCTCCAGTCAGTGCCTTCCGCGTCTCGCCTCCAGTCACTGCCTTCCGCGTCTCGCCTCTAGTCACTGCCTTCCGCGTCTCGCCTTCAGTTAGTGCCTTCCGCGTCTCGCCTCCAGCCAGCCCCTATCACGTCTCGCCTCCCTCAGCTCAGTCCCTCTTCACTCTCTCCCTCAGCTCATTCCCTCTTCACTCTCTCCCTCAGCTCAGCCCCTCTCACATCTCATGACTCTGCCTTTCACCTCTCCCCTCCCTCAGCTCAGTCCCTCTTCACTCTCTCTCTCTCAGCTCAGCCCCTCTCACGTCTCATAATTCTGCCTCTCACCTCTCCCCTCCCTCAGCTCAATCCCTCTTCACTCTCCCTCAGCTCAATCCCTCTTCACTCTCCCTCAGCTCAATCCCTCTTCACTCTCCCTCAGCTCAGCCCCTCTCACGTCTCACAACTCTGCCTCTCTCTCAGACCATCTCCCTCTCCCTCAGCTCAGACCCTCTCCCTCTCCCTCACCCTCAGCTCAGACATTTATTGCAAAACAGTTATTTAGTCCCTTAAGTCTGCCCGAATCGACGTTGAATTTCGGTTTGGTTGTTCCAGATTTTTTTCAAATTTTTGGTTGTATGGAGGACCGTGATTCTTCGTCTGGTCTTATTTTCGTCTAAAAGTCAAATTTAGTGAAGTTTCACAAAAATAATGATGCCAACTAACTCTAACATTGTAGTGTTTTATGAAAACTCAAACTCTATTAATTATCCTTTTAAATTTTGAAACTAATGTAATTTTAAAATTAATAATTAATTTTTAATTTTATAAAAATTAGAAATTTATTAGCTGATTGAGTTTTACCCAAGTTTGACCAAGTCAAATAAATTATTTATTTGAATAAGTCAAAGTAACCTTTTTTAAAAGATAATTATGAAAATTAATTTTAATTAAGAAAAATAGTTTTTCCTAATTAAAAAAGAATTTTTTCAAAACTTGAAGATTATGGAGATGGATATCAAGAGGAGAATGTAATATTTTAGAAATATATTTTTCTTGAAATCCGCTTTGTAATTTTTATTTATTTATTTTAAAGGTTGTAATTTTAAAATTACATGTTCATGCATCAGTCGATCACATGACACACATGAAAATCCTACACAGTTTTATTAAATCATGCATCTCATCTATAGAAACATGATTTATTAGAATTGTCCTAATGTGTTTATATGTATTGCTTTATGAAATCAATTCCATGTGAACTGCTAGGTTTTAATTAGTTGAAATTTGGTAATCATACCATACTAAGGGCTATATTAACCTTTAAGATAACCAATTTTAGTAAAAGAGTTTTATAAAGGTTTGATGAATAATATTAATTAGTTAATTTAAGTTCACCTAATAATGACTTAGGCCCTTTAGAAGGTTAAATGAACTGAGACCAATGAGATTGGCATAACTGATAATTAAATATTCATAGGGTTGTTATTTTAATTAGTGATTAATTTGAAATTAATTAATTAGTTAAAATAGAAACACATCATCCTAAAATAGTGAGTGGGAGAAGGTTGACATGTCAATGTAACAACACTGTGAGGTGCAATTAGGGCCTCGAGATGGCTTTTTTTCATCCCCCAAGGAAGGTTACGAGTTGTACCAATATAAAGGTTGGGTTACACTCACAAAGTCACAACTAAGCTTTCATGTGGATAGTTGTGACTTGACCGAACTAGCGATATCGTATTATTAAAAGAGAAAATATGTGATATTTTAATTAATTACTAAGGATGATAATGTCTCATAGAGAGTCTGAGGTTAATCTGACTGACCTTAATGCAACACATTAATTGTTAGGTTATTTTTATCGTGATTAGTAAATGTTAAATTTGTGTGTTTATTATGTTGCATTCATGCATCAAGTTTACTTTTTGAATTCTAAATTTTATCAATTATATTGAATCTTGTATGTTTTTTGAATCTCATTTATCAATTTAATATCTACCATGAACAAACCTATTACTGCTTTACACGAGCTTGAAATAGTGAAGGATGAGAACTCCATAAGATAGAGATCCAACTCGAACATGTTGCTAGTATATGAGCATGAAAAATTTATTCTTGTTGAAGAAATCCCTGAGAGCCCTACTGTCAATACTTGGATTATTGATACAGGGGCCACCATTAGGGGTAAGGTAATTGTTACCAAACAAAACCCTTCTTCCTCAGTTGTTAGTAGTAACAAGAAGAAGAAGAAGAATGGTAAGGACAAGAGCGAGAATGATGCCATGAGGCCGGCCAAGGGCAAGGAGAACATTGATGATGATAAACTCGTGGAAAAATGTTTCCACTGTGGGGTTGAAGGTCATTGGAAGAGAAACTGTAACAAGTATCTCTCCGAGCTAAAAAAGAAAGGTAAATGTGATTTACTTGTACTTGAAGCTCTGTTTAGTGGAATATGATTTATCATCATGGATATTTGATCCAGAAGCCATTAATCATGTATGTTCTTCTTTGCAGATGCTTGATTCTTCAAAGGAGCTGGCTGATGGTGAGGTCGTGATAAGAGTTGGCAATGGTGCGCTCGTGTCGGCAAAAACATTGGAGACAGTCTGTTTAAATTTTGGATTTAAACTTTTTTTGTTTTGAACAATGTTTATTTTATTCCAGAATTTTTGAGAAATTTAATTTCTCTTTCTTTATTGCATGAACAATCTTTTGAAGTTTCTTTAATTAATAAATAGTTTATTATTTCCAATAATGGCTTCGATATTTGTCATGCTAAAGTAATTAACGGACTGTGTATGCTTAAACTGACTAAACATGCATTAAATAATTCTAAATTATTTAAAAAAGCTAAACCTAAAAGTAACAAACGACAAAGAGTTTCTCATAATGATAATATGTATCTTTGGCATATTAGGTTGAGACATATTAATCTAGATAGCTTAAACAGGTTAGCAAAGCATGGTGCTTTCAAAGAACTAAATGTTTAACTCATCCTGTTTATGAATCCTTCCTAAAGGGTAAAATTACCAAGAGACCTTTCATAAGAAAGGGTCAAAGAGCCAAGGAACCACTTGAGTTAATACATAGTGATGTCTATAGATCGATAATGTACAAGCTAAGGGCGGATATGAGTACTTAGTCACCTTCATTGACAACTACTCAAGATATGGTTATAGTTACCTAATACATTAAAAGTCTGAAACTTTTGGAAAGTTTAAAGACTTTAAAACTGAAGCTAAAAAGTTATTAGGTAAATCATTGAAAATCCTTTGATCTGATCGATGTGGTGAATACTTGGATTTAAAATTCAATGATTATTTGCTGAAGCCTGGAATCATATCCCAACTCACAGCATCTGGACCACCACAAAAAATAGTGTTGCAGAGAGGAGAAACAAAACCTTATAAGACATGGTTAGGTCAATGTTAAGTACTCATCACTATCACTTACATTTTAGGGATATGCATTACACACGACAACCTACATTTTGAATGTAATGCCTTCTAAGTCTGTAAGCAAGACACATTTAGAGTTATGGAATGGCTCCAAACCCAGTTTACATCATTTCCATATATGGGGGTGTCCAGCTCACGTTCTTAGACCCAAGACTGGAAAGTTAGACTCAAGGTCTAAAGTATAGATGTTCGTTGGATATGCTGCAGAGACTAGAGGTGGGAACTTATAGTAACAAGGATCAAAAAGTGTTTGTGTCGATAAATGTAACCTTCCTTGAGCATGACTATATGCAAAACTACAAATCTCATAGCAAATTAGTTCTCGAGGAATTAGTGTTTGATGAAATCAGACCACCTTCAATTTTTACTGATAAACGACAAACTAAAGATATCACAGTTCCTGCAAAAGAAACCCCGGTGCAATGTCGTAGTCGGGGTGGTGAGACAACCAGTTCGCTACGAACTAGAGACACATGTCCTAGTGTCAGACACTGATAATGATGATCTATTATCTTATGAAGAAGAAATGGATGACCCTGAAAAGGAGAAATGGCAAGATGCCATGAACCAGGAAATGGAATCGATGTATTCTAATTCTGTCTGGGAACTTGTAGATCCAACGGAAGATGTCAAGCCCATTGGATGTAAATGGATCTTCAAGAAGAAAAGAGATGCAGATGGGAAGTAGAGACTTTCAAGGCACAGTTAATAGCCAATGGCTATACACAAAGGGAAGGAGTTGATTATGGAGAGACATTTTCCCCTATGGCCATTCTAAATTCCATTCGCATCATTTTGTCCATAGCCGCTAGTTTTGACTATGAGATATGACAAATGGATGTCAAGACAATTTTTTTGAATGTCTCTCTTGAAGAAAGCATCTATATGATACAACCAGAAAGGTTCGTGAAAATGGGCAAGATTAGAAAGTATACAAGTTGCTTAAATCCATTTATGGGTTAAAGAAAACATCTAGATTTTGGAATCTTACCTTTGGTGAGATTATAAAGTCTTATGGTTTCGAGCAAAATGTTGACGAAGCCTGTGTTTATAAATACATCAAAGATAAGACTGTGATTTTCTTAGTTCATTATGTAGATGATATTCTACTCATTATGAATGATGCAAAAAATTTGTCAAAAGTAAAGAAGTGGTTAGCTAAGAAATTCCAAATGAAGTATTTAGGAGAAACGAGCTATGTTCTAGGCATTCAAACCCTAAGAGATAGAATGAACAAGCTCTTCGCACTTTCTCAGGCGTCTTATAGATAAGGCACTGAAGAGATTCTCTATGAAAAATTTCAAGAAAGGTCAATTACTGACCATACATTAAATTTTCCTTTCCAAGGAACAATGTTCCCTATGCTTCAGTTGTTGGTAGTATCATGTATGTCATGTTGTATACGAGACCAGACATATGTTATGTAGTGGAAATTATCAGTCGTTATCAATCAAATCCAGGTTTGGAACATTGGATTGCGGGAAAGCACATTCTCAAATATATTCGAAGAACGAGAAACTATATGCTTGTTTATTCAGGTAGAGACCTGAACCCCACTAAATATACTGATTTTAACTTTCAATCAGACAGAAACAGTTGAAAGTCGACGTCTAGATTAGTATTCACCCTAGGTGAATGATCTGTAGTCTAAAGAAGTATTAAACGATCAAGTATTAGAGATTCCACTATGGAAGTTGAATATATAGCGGCTTGTGAGCTGTGAAAGAAGCGATATGACTCAGAAAGTTCTATACTGATCTGAAAGTAGTTTCGGATATGGACAAGCTCCTAATCCTGTACTGTGACAACAGTGGGGTGGTAGCAAATTCTAAGGAACCGAGGAGGTATAAGAGACGTAAACACATAGAGAGAAAATATCATCTTGTAAGAGAGATCATGCATTGAGGAGATGTGACTGTTATGAAAATAGCATCAGATCAGAATCTGGCTGATCCTTTTACCAAGACACTCCCTGCGAAGTCATTTGAAGGTCGCGTGCGTAACATGAGATTGAGAGAGATGCCACATTTTCTCTAAGGCAAGTGGGAAATTGTTTGGGGTTATGCCCTCAAACCACGTGTATTGACATTTTGATATGAAATTTAATGATGATTACATTTTTCTTATAATTATTCTTTTAAATTATTGTTGAATAATTTATAGAAATATCTTAAAGTTCCATATTCATTAATGAGACTATGATTTTATATTAATACGGGAGGATTAAGCTCATAGATAATGAATAAAATTATCGGCAACATATTAAAGTATGAGATTTTTAATGAAGGGATGCCAGTACAATTAACTAAGCATTATGAATACGTGTGATCTAGATCCGGATCATTGATATGGATAGATATCTTAGTGAATGTACTTTATATAATAAGACTATATATGACATGACTTATGTGTATTAATATATTTATCATAAAGATTTAATACACATCAATTTGATGATAATATGTATATCAGTCTAAATCCTGAGTAGTCATAGACTCCTATGCATGTCTACTGGATCTTTTGATTCAATCATTAAAGTTTGTTTGTAAAACAGGGTAGTAACTTTTATTTTGAAAATTCAATGATGTGGATGGCTAGTAACATGTTCTTACAATATTTGGAATCCAAATTTTTCTAACGGATCGTATATTGGTTCTTCTCTTAAGTGTTAATTCTGAAACTAAATGGTTATTGAGCTCAAATTTATAATACGATTATAAATTAGTCATTCACTAGTGGATTAATGGTACTTCATTATCAAAAGGTATTAATAAGGGTAAAATGGTAATTTTGACCAGATCTAATTTACGAACCAATACTTGAAGGACAGAACTACATGAAATTACTATATTAGTAGACTACATGGGAATACTCTGTAGATACATTATATAATTTATACGTGTGCAATTTCATATTTATAGTGGAGTAATAATGAAATTAATAAATAAAAATATTTACTTAAAGAGTTTAATTAATAATTTAGTTTATTACAGCTTAAGATTATAGAGTCATACTCTCCAAGTCACCTCTATACTATACTGTTTAGGGTGTAAATATTTCAGGACATGAGAAAATGACTAACTTGTAAAAGAAATTTTATTCTGTGGCAAGTACGTAATTATGAGATAATTATGTGTCATTAATTAATTGAATTAATTATTAATAATATTTGAAAATTATAATAAATGATAATATCGATTTAATTTTTTAATTATCGATATGTGAGACTGAATATTTAATTTATGAAATTAGATAACTGAAAATTATTATTGGATAATAATTAAATCAACTGAGTTTGTTATTTGTGAACTAACAGATAAACTAGTTGATTGAGATAATCAAATAAGTTTATTTTTGAATTAACTGATATGTTGATATTTATGTAATTAAAATAAATATTTAATTTCCAGTAATTGCTACATGTCGATCAATGGTTGGGAATCAAAGATCACTATGAATTGCTGTAGTGCCACTACCACATGTCGATCAATTATTAGAATTCAGAGATCACCATGGACTGTTGTAGTGCCATGTGGCACTACAGCAGTAGGCGTGTAACACTGCAGTGCGCCACGGCCTGCAATGTGGTGTGACATGCAGTGTCGTGAGGCACTATGGTAGTTCACACCAACTACAGTGTTGTGTGGTACTACAGTTGTGTACAAATTATGCAGTGAGTCCCACTACATTGGGTAATTTGAAATTAAATATTATTTTATAATTATCTCTAAAAATATGATGAGTCAAATAATTATATATAGACGTAATTCTATTCGCCTCAGTGTTGGTGGTTGGAAATTGAGTTGAGAACACAATTGCTGTCAGAGAGAAATTTTCTAGTGATTAAAAGTTAATCAAATCTCTAAAAAATATTCATCGCATTCTTTTAGAGAACCGTCTCACAAAATTCATTCTCAGTAAATCTCTATATCTCATATGTTGAGTACATCTAAAAATAGAAAAAGTGTTTTTATTATATTCTACGTGCACACACACGTCCTAGTACGATAAAGATTGGCTTAGAAGATCTTGATGTGGATCTCGAAGTCTATTATTCGTTGGAATAATTTCGTGAGAACGGAGGATCGATCATTTTTACAAGGACGCTTGATATAGACTACAAGAGGTATATGATTTCTAACCTTGTATGTTGTAGATTTAATGTATAAATATATAATGGATCCTGATGATTGAAAAAGAGTTTTCAATAACAAGTTTTTAGTTTAGAAATTGTAGCATTGTGCAAGTTTTATTTTATTAAAAGTTTTAAAAGGCCATGCCCCTCACGCTTCCACCACGCATGCGCCACAGTTACCAACAATTATTGCTTCCACCTGATCTGGATTTAAGTGTCCAAGGAATTTTCCTGCAGCAACACCAAAGGTGCACTTGTCTGGATTCGGTTTCATTGAATTTTTTCTTAAGACTAAAAAAGCTTCCTCGAGATCTTTGATATGGTTTCCTCACTCTTTGCTTTTTACCAACATGTCGTCCACACATACCTCCTTGTTTCTTCCGATTTGATCTCAACACACTTTGTTCACCAGCCTTGGATATGTAACTCCTACATTTTTCAACTCAAACGGCATTACCTTATAACAATAGATGTCATATTTAGTAATAAATGAAGTTTTTTCTTGGTCGAGTTGGAACAGTTTAACCTGGTTATATCCAAAATAGGCGTCCATAAATTTGAGGAGTTCATATCCAGATGTGGCGTCTACCATTTGATCAATCATGGGTAACGGATAGTAATTTTTGGACAAGCTCTATTTAGGTCGGTGAAGTCCAAGCAGATCCTCCATTTACCATTATTTTTTCACACCATCACTACATTGGCTAACCACTCTAGATAATTATCTTCTTTGATGAAACCCAACGCTTGTAGCTTATCAACCTCTCTTTCACCGCTTTGTTCCACTCTGATACAAAACTCATTTTTTATATTTCATTGGATTTGCCGCTAGATCCGCATTCAGCTTATGACATATAATTTCTTCTAGAATTCCCGGCATCTCTTGTGCAGTAGTGGCAAAAATGTCATTGTCTCTTCACAGAAAGTCAATCATATGATCTTTCTATTTTTGTTCGAGGTGGGTGCCAATGATCGCCATTTTTTGTGTTCCCTCTTCTAGGCATATCAACTTTGTTTGTTCTCCCACGTCGTATCTCGGGCCTCCTGACCCGTCCTCCTATGGTTGCTATTGAGCTTCCTCCTTTGTCTGCTTGGGGTCTGATTTTTTTGTAAGATTTTTCTTTGCAGACTACAAAGTATTCACGGAACAGATACATGTAGCAGCTCGATCTCCTTTGATGGTCTTGATTCCTTCTGGAAAGGGGTACTTTAGTACTTGGTAGAAAGTCGACGGCACGACCTTCATCTTATGTAGTCATGTCCTTCCTAAAATAGCATTGTACGGAGATGAAATATCTAAAATTATAAACTCAGTCATACAATTGAAAGGTTCAACACTTACAGGGAGAGTGAGAGTTCCCTCTAAGTAACTGATAGCTTCATTAAAGCCTAACAACGGTTGCGAGGTTCCTTGCAGCTTCTATTCTCCCATTGACATCTTTTCTAGCATTGTTTGGTACAATATGTTCACCGCACTCCCGTCATCCACTAGAACTCTTGGCAAGAGCCAATTGCCGACTTGTATCAAAATGACCAGGGTCTCATTATGGTGCCCGTCATGTTGCATATCTAAATCATCAAAAATTAGCGGGGGATTCCTGTTATCAAATGAGTGACTCCCCACACATTTCTCTAACATTGGTTTCTTGCAGTATTGCTTCCTTTCCTTCCTTGTTGTCCCCCTGTGCTCTGTCAGTGCAATAATGGTGTTAACAATGCGAATGGGTTGTTTGTCGTTGTCGCGCTTTTCATTACCACAATCTTCTTTCTCTGCCTCCTGCTTCAGTTCTTCTTTTTTCACAAATCGACGCACCTATCCATCTTTTATGAGCTCTTCAATGTAATATTTGAGTTGTAAGCAATCTCTGGTGTGATGCCCGTTACTCCTATGGAAAGAACAATATTTGTCCTTATACTTATAATTTGGCTCCTTTGTGAGTGGCGCTGGCCTTTTCAACCACGGTTTGTCTTTGATTTGTTCTAAAATTTGATTTACTATAAGGGTCAAAGGTGTGTAGACCTTATCCCTTAGGTGTACTCTGCTTGAGTCCTGCTTTTGGTACTATGTCCTTTCTCTCTTTCCATTCCTTTCATCCACTCGGTCTGTCTTGTCACTTCTTTTCCTTTCTGATATGTTCTGTTCTGGCTTATGTGACTCTTCTTTTTTTCATTCAGTCATCTTCAATAAGCTATTCTTTTCCTCCTCAAGCGTGATGTAATTCTAAGCTCGTTGGAAGGTCTCTGCTATAGATAAGGGTTTTGTTTTGGACAAATCATCAAACAAGGGGGATTGGGGCCCAATCCCCATCTGAAAGCCAATCTAGCTACCCGATCGTCGTAGTTTTCAACTTTTACCATTCAATCCTTGAATCTGTGGATAAACTCCCGTAGAGATTCTCCTTCATTCTTACTCATTTTTAGAAAGTACTCAGTGTCTTCCATTACTGCTCGATATGTGGAGTACTATTCTAGAAAGACATAGGACATAACAGGTACTTAGTCTTTGATTTTCTCCCTTAAAGTACATATATATTATACTTGGAATACATATACATATTTGTTAGTATCTTTTATTTTGAATAAAAAATGTTTCTGGTTAAAGATATGTTTACAACTCATAAACACATTTTAACCTGTTGAGTTTGGAGATGCACTTTGTGCATATTTGTTACTGTCTTTTATGTTTTTTCCCTTGAAATTCATATAGATTTTACAAAGTTGTAATTAATTTTGATATTATTTTCGGGGTATTTCAACAATAAACATTTCGTTAATTATATGTCAACAAATTGAAAATATGTTTAAAAATTAACCGCAATTCTTCTATTTGAAAATGTTTGTTTTGACAACTTTTGTACTGCCCTGAAAATAGGTGAACTATCTGCAACATACTCTTATTGTCTCTTTTATTTTGAATAAAAATGTGTCTAGTTAAATATACGTATACGATTCGTAAACATTTATTTAATTGGTCGTGTCCGGAGATGCAATGTACTTTGCTGCATATTTGTTACTGCATTTATGTTTTTTCCTTGAAATACATATAGATCTTACTAAGTTGTAATTGATTTTTATATTTCATTCGTTATATTTCAAAAATAATATTTGTTAATTATACAAAGTTGAAAACATGTTTTTGACATATGGATTATGGAGTTGTAAAAAAATATTGAGTTTACAAGAAAATAATATTGGGTTTACAAGTAATGTACATTATATTTACAAATATCGTAAACATATTATCAACCACTTCCTTTGTATGTGAAACTACAAACAATATTTGAAAACCCAAAAAAACATAAATTATTCCTTAAAAGATAATAAATAGAGTAGTAAAGATTATATTTACCATCTGTTAACATTCTATTTATCCTATTCTATGCATACATTACATGATTATTATTTCACAAATATCAGGATTTAAACATAAAAATATAAAACAGTTACGCGTACTGAAATGTGACATAAATTACGAGATGATACAATTTAGAGAATTCTACGCTACCGATAACCATCGAAGTTACTAAATATTAATATTTGAATCATTAACGAAGTAAAATCACACACACACATAAATATATATATATATATATATATATATTCATAAAAGATGGGATGGATATTAGTTAAAAGTGATATATTATGTGTCAAAAGGACTTATCTTATAACTATAAAGCCTATTTTAGTGAAGAAAAAAAGTTAGTCCCGCGTTTTTTAATTTAAAAGTAGTGAACATTTTTCATTACATAAAAATTGTTGAGTACATTTTCATACTGTACAGAAGTTAATGATAGCTATTGATCGTCTTTAATGAACTTACATGAGAGTATCTATGGTATTGTTATACATTTCCATCTCAGTACAGTACTATATCACACATTTACTATTTTACATTAGAAAAGAGACATGTGTCCCCCACTTTATCTCTATCTTCTTCCCCCACTTTATCTCTATCTTCTTTCCCATTGAAAACCTACACCCATCCTCCATTTGGTTAAAATCTGAGCTTTTCTTCCCCATGTCCTTCTACTGCTTTCCTTCTTTTTTTTTTCAAATCCATAGTCGTTGGGTCCGTCACAGTAAATAGCGAGCATCGTGGCCATTACACCACGATATCGACCGCGACGCCGTTGAAATCTCAGAGCTCTGGTAATCCGATTCTGTTATATAACGGCTGCTATGTGACATAACGACAGTTATTTGAAACACTGGTTCACATTGGCTCGTTGGTTGTGCCCCTTGTCTCAGTAGCTGCTCTCAATGCCTCCCTGGCTCGGAAGTTGGAGTGATTTTTTCTGTGAAACGGTGGGGTGATCGATCGTGTGTGAGAGAGAAATGTGGAGATGATTGTTTTGTTATTTACTAAAATGGGCATTTTTTGAATCTCATATTTTAAGTCCGTGGTTATATTAATTGATGGATCACTTTTACGGCTTATATTATTTATGGACTATTATTGCTAATTATTTTTAGAATTGGACTACACATGCCAAAATTCCTATTTTTTTTGCATGAGTATATAACTGTTTTGGCCCAATATACTATTTTGCAATTGAACAAATTTATGGTAGTGACAACAAAATCGAACAAATTTAAGGTTCAAACTGGTGTTCAAATCTTAAGGTTGTTCTTATAAGTTGGCCAATGACCAAAGTATCTGTAATACTGATACAACTATGAAGGGTACAAAGAAGATAGAGTTGCAGCCTTGGTTCTTGTAGAGGCTTAAAATAACTTGGACAGACCTAAGCTCACTAAGGCCATCAAATTAGTCTCTATCTTAAATCATCATAAGGTATTCATTCTCTAACTCTCTAGTCTTTAATATGTCAAAATACTATCGTTTATTTGACCTCAGAGTCTAATTAACTAGACACCACACTTGTGTTAAGTTGAAACTCTTTCTTATTCTCATGTTTATTACCCAATCACCTAGTGACATATGACAACAACTCTAACAATAGATTTTCATCATTTACTATTTGGCATCGTTCATGGGGGAGTACTCATTTTCCAATCTCGAACTTTGTCACTTGTGTTGCAATGGTAAACATGAGAACCTGACATACAACCCATTCTTAAAAGGATTTAGCAGGCCATTCGTTCTCTCTACAGATTTAAATGATTTTCTTGTAAATGTAGATTCTACGCATATTTCACATTTATTTCCTTTTTCTAGGTTAAATCTAGGTAGAAGTTCTAAATTAATCATAAGTTGTAAGGAACGAAAATTAACATGACCTAATATAGCATGCCAAATATTAGAAAGTCCAGCGATATAAACAGAAGAAGCAGAAAAATTATCATTAATAATTGTAGGGGTTACAACAGACTCATTAAGTTTGAAAAGACCATCAAAACTATAACCCTTCCCAAAAAACATCCCTCCCTTAGTTAGAATAAACTTGCCAGCAACAAAGACAAGCTTAAATCCACTTTTACATAAAAGAGATCCTGAAACCAAATTTCTACAAATTTCAGGCACATGTAGGACGTCTAGGAGAGTAAGTTATTTTAAGGATGTGAATTTCAGCACAACCTTTCCCTTTCCCTTAATAGCAGCTTCTGAGGCGTTCCCCATATAGAGAACCTCATCTTTATCAACCTCAGCATAAGTTGAAAAGATGGTTCGGTCACTGCACACGTGCTTCGTAGCACCAGTGTGGACCCACCATTCTTTAGCGCCAGTGACCATACAGATCTCAGAAATCATTACACAGAGATCATCTATCTCTATCATATTTGATTGGTTCCTTTTCCTGCTGTTACGGGTTTGGTTACTATTTTTTTGATCTTTCTTAAACCGGCAGTCCTTTGCGCTATGTCCGACTTTACCGCACACCCAGCGACTGCCCTTAATGCGTTTATCTGAATTATTTTTTTGAGCATTGCTCGTCGATGTCTTCCTTTTCTTGTCCGGTGGATTGGATTTGTTTCCTTCTACCATATTAGCTTTAATTCTGTAGGTTGCCCACATCGTTTTCTTTGCATTTTTCCGGTTGTCCTCCTCTATCCTCAGCCGAACAATCAGATCCTCCATGCTAAGCTCCTTACATTTATGCTTCAGATATTTCTTGAAGTTCTTCCATGAAGGCAGTAGCTTCTCAATGATGGACGCGACTTGGAACGGTTCATTCACGATCATCCCCTCGACCTTCATGTTGTTGAAGATGATTTGCAACTCCTTCACTTGACTGATTACCATGTTCTTATCATCCATCTTGTATTTCAGGAATTTCTCGACGATAGATTTCTTCGTCTCGGCATCCTCCATTTTGTATTTCTTTTCTAAGGCTTGCCACAGTTCCTTTGCCGTCTTGAATGACGAGTAGACATTGTAGAGGGTGTCTACGAAGCCGTTCAAGATATAGTTTCAGCAAAAGAAATTTGAATGGATCCAGGCTTCACGTGCATATGCTAGTTCTTTCGATTGTCCTTCCATCGGTGTAGGAGGAATATTGCCCATCAGCAAATGTGCTAGATTGAGAGTGATCAGATAGGAGACCATCTTTTGTTGCCATTGTTTGAAGTCGTCCCCTTTGAATTTTTCCGGTCTCCCAGCGTGCAGAGTTTTTATTCTAGCAGATTGTTCTATAGTTATTGTCTTTAGATTGTTGTGTGAGATGGAATAAGATGCTTTCATTAACCAATGATTACAAAGAAATATGGAATGATTAAAACGTAATTGCAACAATAACGATTACAGTAAAATTTTTTATTAGATCTAATAAACAAAATTAAACGAAAATAATTACAGTAAAATTAGAACTGAAAATATGATGTAGATCGAGGATTGCTCAAAAACAATGTCCTAAAGACAATAATCGTCCTCCACAGGATGCTTGAAGATTACGACGAATCGTTTCTGCAGGATACAACGATCTAAGCTAGAGTATATCCACTGATTACTCTGACCCTCACAGAACTCCTTTTGTATTTCTCTCAATATGTGAGATGCTTTTTGATTGAGTGTTATGGTGTTCTACTTAAAACAAAGCTAATTCCCTATTCTGATATAATTTAAGGCTTGGAGAGCAAGCCAAACGTGTAGATAAATTAGAATCAGATTATTGATGATATTGAAGGGAGGACCATGTGCCATGTAGGTCCTCTCTTCCCCACAAAATGTGGGGTGCCCCTTGGGATACCCCAAGGTATGAATGTTGGGTTTATAAACCCAACATTCTTTCCTTGAGTTTCCAATGTAGGACAAATTTTCACTCTATTTCACATCATACACTTTCATTCACTTTTCATTCTTTCTTTGATTTTTCTTCTCTTCTTCTTTTCTTCCCAACATATCATGCCTACCCTTCAGGCGTATAGAAGATCAAAAGATCCTACAAAATATGGCATTCGTTATAAATAGGTGATGGTTGCAGCTGAGATAGCAACAGAAAAGTTTGATGCCATGATGTGTCAAAACTTTGCAACCATTCGGTCATGACTTGGTTCAACACTCTGAAGCAGAACTCAATCTCTTCTTTATCCCAACTTGGACAAGCTTTCATCACGTAACATGCAGTCAGTCAGAAAGCTTCCCAAAAAGCTCACAATTTGTACATGATCGTTTAAAAAGATGGAAGAGGCTCAATGATTGCATCAAACAGTTTTCCATAAAAAATTCTGGGTGTGCTAAAATATGACGATACAACTGAATGAGTTTTCACATAAACTTTAAGACCTAAATACTAATCTAAAATTTGGGTGTGCTAAAATTCGGATTGAGCTTGGTTTTCCTGTTTATGTCATGTGCTTGGTCGCTGTCCTCCCCTTG
The DNA here is from genome assembly GCA_003255025.1 of Datisca glomerata. Taxonomy (NCBI): domain Eukaryota; kingdom Viridiplantae; phylum Streptophyta; class Magnoliopsida; order Cucurbitales; family Datiscaceae; genus Datisca; species Datisca glomerata. The sequence continues at coordinate 321,892 of QANY01011556.1, forward strand.
GGTATTGCCAGATCTAGTCAGGGATATGGAGGTTCTTCTGCACGGACTGCCTTCTCCCCTCTGTCAACCCGTGCCGTTATCCTTTGTTTCTGAACCTCACTGGTGCTTGAGGTCTGGAACCCGCTCTGAGAGTGTCTCCTCATCGAGTTGGCCTTCTAGACCTGAGTTTTGGTAATTGTACCGGTGGCCTGAACACTACTAGTTGAGGTCGTATTTAGCCGGTTTCAACCTTTGCCGAGGGTTCCAGTGTGGTCACTTGATTTGTATTGGTATGTTTTCCTGTCCTTACGGTCAGAAAACAAGAAAGATAGGAAGAGATCATGGGAAAACAGTTCGCCTGAAAGGCCAAGCGCCCGTGACAGACTGGAACCAGTGATAACCAACAAAGAACACGCATCAATGCTGATTTGACTGAAATATTTACCCTAATCAAGGAAAATATTATGTGCATTTTGAAGGGATCGGTCGAGCGGAAAAATTGTCTCCATCTTAAGATCTAATTATTAAACAATCTTATCTATATAATAATTATGTAATAATGAATATAGAAAACATATCCTTAATGTGTGAACCTAAAAAATCAAAGATTTTTATCACGATGCAATCATTGATCTATGCGCGAACCATATCCTCCATCTATGTGCCAAAACACGAAAATTGCGAGAAGTCGTCGTTGCTGCCTGCCACTGCTAGCATGTACATGTCGTTGACGTCGATCTTCGCAAGCCATCGACGCTGACTACCGCAATACGCCGTGTACTACTGTGAATCATAAATTGAGACTTCACAATCTTACTCGCTATTACTCGGTTGTTAAAAGATTACCAATATTTGGGCATTATAAAGAGAACTCACTTTTCCTTCCCTCTCATTTTATTTTGGCCAGTAATTAGACTCTCTAGGGTTTTCTCTTCTCTCACTAATGGTATCGAAAGGATTTTGTTATAATCTCTAAGAGGATCCTCTTATTTATGGTGAAATTCAATGGTCATGATTAACTGGAAATTATCTCTTAATTAAAATTAATTAAATTTATTCTTAATCAATAATTTTCATCACTAAATTTAGGACCGATTTGATTAACTACTAGGCATCCATATCATATCTATTTATTACCATTATGACAATACTCATAATCCATAGGCTAGCTCGTGGACCATAAGGATAAAATACTCAATAGTTAAATGATTAATAAAATCTACTAACCAAATTCATGATCAAAGTTATTAATTATAATTTACTTCACTATAAAATTATAATTGAACTCCATTTGTATTTTAAATTACTCGATGTAATTACTCTCGACCTATTTGTCATTATGTGTTGCCCCTTCATAATATATCATCATGTATAATTAGATAATGTACTATTAGCTAATATATATATACCTTTTGTTCCTTAAATTCTAAATTTCATTCTACTGATCAACCATGATAATTTCTATACTTGATACCTCAAGTAAAATTCTCAAATCTCTAATAAATCCATTAGAGATCTAAGCACCTAGTTTACTATGATCATATAAACAAGCTCTGTTAAGGGGTATTATGTCACTTACTTAAAAGTGTATGTGGACTTCACTATTGAGAATATATGCATCATCATTATCCAATAACTCATCATCCAACTTACAAATATTGACTCATAAAATCTCAATTTTCGTAGATCAGAGTAATTGAACCATTGAATATGAGTTAATAAATCTCTCAAGATTAAGAACTCTCATCATATAATAGCACTAAATTATTATTTTTTAAAGATAGTACTTTTACTAAAAATCAGACTCATTAGTCAATACAATGTATTTCAAATGCAACAACACATTATTAGGTACTCCACTTAGTGATCAAGGCAAGACACTCTACATAATAGAGTTAATACACTATAAGTCCATCTTAGTAAAGCGCCCAACTTTACTAGATTGTGAATAGTAAATATTTCAAGTCATAAAGTACTCTTAGTTAAATATATTATTCTCGTGAGCTAAACTCTATAGGATCCAACCAAGTATTATTATACTTGTGGATATTTTATAAAAATGTATTGCATATAATATGAGCATCAGCATTATTACTAATCAGAATCAAATATCTCAATATAATCAATAGAATTTGTGTGTGTTTTAGGGCACAATCTTGACACGTTGGTCATTCTGCATGAGATCTAGGGTTGAGAAGCATGCAAGCTCGTATAGCTACTACGATTTCCACAAGGATTATGATCACAAGAACAACAAATGCAAACAACTAAAGTGGGAGATTGAAGTGCGAATAAACTGGGCCACCTTAAAAGTTTGTGGTTGATAACTCCGACTAGTGTTACAAAGCAGGAGGCAGTGACGACTCTCTTAACCAAATTGTAAGGAGAGTTAATCATAAACACGGTTCATAGGGAGGGCATGGATGTAGATTCCAATGACTCATTCTAGGAAGAGCTATACTAGAGCATGTATTAGGAAGAGCTATACTAGAGCCACTATCATCCTGGTAATATATTTAAGTTTGGATGAAGTTAAGTCTAAGCCAAAGATTTGTTTCACATAGATTGATTCGACATACGTGCATCAACCCCATGATGGGGCCTTATTATTTCTTTAGATATTGTTAATTAGTGTGTGAATACTCTTGGTTGTTGGATGTCCATAAAGTAGGGTGTAATAACTATTTATGTATTACTGAATTTTATAAATAAATGAAAGTTTTCTTTAATTAAAGTGTGTTTGTAATTTACTTAAGTCATGAAACTATGATCAATAAAAGAATACTAAAGAATGAGCGGTCTTCCAGACAAACTCTATAAGATAGTTCAAAATGTTATTCATAGTCTTAGGACCGACTGGACAATCAAATCTAATTATGACTGTTAGGTTGAGTCAAAGGATGCCGGTCTCGGGGCATGGTAGTGGAGATTCTGACGGTTAACCTAGACATGTTATGGAACATGTTTAATAGGCTACTAACCAATTAGTTTAGAGTAAAATCATTTATCTAACTCTAAATCTAATTGTTATACCTTAAAAGATATTTTCATAATAATCTTAATCCTGAGGTGAATGCGAAACTTTACATAGTTACTCGTGATCTTTGATTCGTCAAAGGAGTGAGTTCGAATTGTCGGACAATAGATCGGCTGTCAAGATCGTGATTTAACTATGTTGGAGTTACGTGATTCACAGATATGAAATACGTGGTAAGATTGCAAAAGCAACAATATCACCTTATGCTTTATTGATGGGTGTGTGAATAAATAAACCAGGCTTGATACTCGATTATATGAGTCATTGGATAAGACATGTTGAACTGTATGAGACACTTCACGGATATATCTTTCTTATTCATAGCCAATGAATGAATTAAGGAAATAACAACTAGAAGGATAAAATGGTGATTTTATATCTCAATATTGTTACTGATATTCACGAAAAGTAATATCGTAAAATATTATATAGAGTGTGAAATATAAATGTTTATTTGCACCAACAATAAATGTAACGCGCATGAATCAAGAGTTCATTCGGTATTAGCCCTATAGTGAAGTCGTCCATGTCGGGATTAAATAAGAATTTATGAAGATAAATTAACCAGGTATTTAAATCTCATAATTTTATTTATGTGGGTTGATTTTTTCAAAAAAAAACCCATATAAAATTTGTCACTTTAACAAATAAAAATAAAGACAAAGTTCAGGATACTACATAATGTTTGACCAAAATTCTTCTCATTCAACTATACCAAAAGACAGAGGAAAAAAAAAGCAAAAGAGGAAAGAAATCAAATCATACATAAATTATGACACATAATTACACAAAATTCACCACCCGAAACAATTCTGGAGTAATCAAATTTCGAAAACACGTTTCTCCTTAAATCTCATTGGTTCATCAATTAATTAATCCGCACATAATCAAAAGGCCATAAGCATACACGCATATATTTCATCAATCTTAATTAATTCTTAATTAATCTCTCCAATCTTCACTATAAAAGCACACAAACTCTCTTCTCTCTTCAGCCACTTACCTTAGAAATCCAGATCTTTATCTCAAGTTCCAATCCTCATATCTCTTACACAAAAGAAAGAAAGAAAGAAAGAAAGAGGGTTTATAGAGCTAGAGCCATAGTATTATGGATGTGAAACTATAGCTAGTGTGGGTGATTTTGGCAAATGTGATAGCAAATGGCGCATCAGCAATAAGATCAGTAATGCCTAAAGGTTAAAGTGAGGAAGTGGGGACCAAAGGCGGTGGTGAAACGTCGTCGGAAACTAACGGCGAAGACGGTGACTGTAAGACATCACTAATGGAGCTTAAACGTCCCTGTTCTCATAAGTTTGCTAAGATGTTAGCTGATCAGTTGCCAAAGCATTCGAGCTATATCCCGGAATTGCTCTCCTCAGGTCCTTGCTTATCTTGGCCTTAACGACCTCACCACCGCTGCCGACGGTTACTGCGGCGGATCCTCTGCCTTTAATAAGTTCTCTTCCAAGTTTGCTCACAGTGGCTCACGGCTGCCGTAGGGTAGTCATCCTCTCTGGTCCTCATCCATGGAGGAAATAATATGGGTTTCTTAGGGGTAATATTGGGTTTTCAATAAGAAGTATATTGGGTTTTAGGGGCAATATGGTACTTATGATTGTCTGTCTTTGTCTGTTTCAAGTATAATAATGTTTCAACTTTCAATTATATATAATAATGTGCATGAGCTTCTGTATGCGAGATTTAGACGATATTTTATTTGAAAAAGATCATTTGATCATTGAGATGAAAAATCATTTACAATAAAAGATAAAATGTTAATATATGAACCATAATATATTCAGTATATATTCATTTATTAAATAAAAATGAGCTAAATTGTAGCTACATGTGGAATTACACGTCTGTTTAGTTCATATTTCAGTGACGTTTTGATGCTTTGTATGATCATACTTAGAAATAAATAAAAGCTTTTGTTAATAAAGCATGTGAATGCACTTTCACATTCACTTATGTTATGTTACGATCAGAAAATTACAAATATATATATATAATTGTTTAGGAGTTTTTAGGTGATGCATGATTTAAATGATCTAGATTATGACAATTATGCCTGAGAATGTAAGAGATGTGCGATAGGAAGGGTGAATGACAAGTACCTTAGGACGATCGTCGGAAGGTGACAAATGCTTTTTCTGCTTTAAGATTGGTGAGAACTCCAACGGAGAGATATTCTCCAATGTTTGGCATCGAGAAGTGTGAAATTGATCCTCCATAATAACACGAAGGATCCCTTTATATAGATGGGCCAAGTGGAGACCACAGACCCATCCTTTGTGACGACATGAAAATCACGTGGCTATGCCTTAAACATGATTGTGTTTAAAACGTGATCGCGCCTAAAACGTGATCACACACTTAAATGGCGTAACATTCATTACACGTGATTACTTTTCATGCTCTCAACTAGTCGCGCCTCCAAGACATCTCATAGTTATGTAACCAACTTACAAATGGAAGCCTCATATAACACATCAATCGCATTCATCCCATGTTGAGGCGTTGATGCAATGAGGAGCCGCGCTCGGGCTCCCCCCGGGGTGGTCCAAAGGGGAGCCCCCTCGAGGCCGGGTGCCTCAAGAGGGTGCCGCCGCCAGGGTCACACAAGGCGGCGCAAGGGGAGCCGCCCCTTAGGGTCCCTTGGGGCGGCACAAGAGGAGTCACCACTGGGGTCCTCATAGCGGCTCAGTGGGGGAGTCGCCCCCAGGCTTCCCCTGTGGCGGCTTAGTTGACGAGTGGCCCCTGGCTTCCCTCAGGGGCAGTTCTGTGAGCTTGTCGTGCTTGTGACCCTTCTTTATCGAAAGAGGACACTTCCAAGATGTCTAAAGAGGTCATAGCATAATATTATCTTAATCCTACTAAATCACAGACTCCAAATTAATCCCAGACAAAGAAGAGCCTTCGTCACTAAGCTCGAAGGTGGGACACAACACTTAAAATATAATCTCAACAATGCGATTGTCACCTTTATAAGTCCAGGAGCGTCCTTTACAAATTTACTATCATTGGCCTTACAATGCCACACAGGCGTCATCCGGTATTGTCTTTGAGTGCCACGTGTATATCCCGATACGTTATTTATGATGATGTAGCCCTTTATTTACATTAGCCCCCTATTCAAGGTTGATGGTGGAGCAATCAAGCTTGGACACATTCAACAACGGGCTTTTCCTCTTCCATATCGCTACGTTGACTAAGCGTCTTTATTATTCATATTAAATGCACCTAAAGGCGTGATACAAACCTCTACGAGGTAGCCCCGGACTGGAGTGTTCCTATATTTGCTCATGTCGGACACTGTAACGACTACCGCTAAGAACTTGAGGTTGAAGCCTTTGGGGAGAGATGGGGAATCTTGTATGTATTTGAGAGACTGCGGTGGCGGCAGCAACGAGGGAAATCAACAAGCACCACATCGTGCTGGAACGTCACCCCAATGCTCCAAATCAGAGGTCATTCCAGGCTTGCTTACAAAGTCTTAGCTTCTTCTGCTTGTATTTCCTCTTTTGCATTCTTATGTACTTAGCAAATTTTGCACACCTGCAAAAGCATTAATACAAGAAGAGTTTTTTAGTAATTTGCACTTCATCTCATGATAAGCCTTGTATTCTCCCTACTTTGAACTCTCATTGCGCATGTTCATTCGTTCCTACTTCCTTCATTATGAAACCTTTACATGCGAATTTAGAATAAACATTTTCACGTCAAAAAAATCTCTAAGTTAGATTTAATTTATACAACAACGACCGTAATATGAAACTTGAGCAGATCAAATAGCTAAGATACTTTGTGTATTATGAACCCATTATGGCAGCCAAGTTCCAGTATGAAAGGATTCACAACAACGACTAAGTTCTGCCTAGACACTAGGTGGGTTTAGTAATTTTGTCGTTACCTCACTTCGCTTAGTCATAATTTATATGACAAACAATATTAAGATTTATAATTCTTATACATCTTTTTATTTGCCTATCGCTGAAATATCTTTATTACATTCCAGGAACTAACTTTGCCGAAACGTCTTAAATGCGTTTCGGGAATAAATTTTGTAGAAACGTCTAAAACGTATTCGAGGAATAAAACTTTGCTGAAACGCCTTAAATGCATTCAAGGAACAAACTTTGTTGAAATGTATTGAATGCGTTCCAAGAACAAAGTTTGCTGAAACGTCTTAAATGGGTTCCAGAAACAAAGGTTTTGCTCAAACGTCTTAAATGCGTTTCACGAAAAAGCTTTACTGAAACATCTTATATACGCTCCAGGAACAAACTTTACTGAAACGTCTTAGATGTATTTCAGAATAACGAACCCGTTATAAGTTTCAGGCAACATTGATCATCATAAAAGCTGAAGTAAAAATTACAACGCTAGACATAATATTTCTTTTGCACTTGAAGTTGACTTGTTGTGTTAAAGGTTGTCCAATCAATTAAGGGTGTAAGCGGTTCGGTTCAATTTGATTTAGGGGGTTTTGACGAACCGAACTGCTGTTGCAGTTTTTCATAAATAACAATTGAACCGAACCGTAGAAGATAACAAAACCGCACCAAACCGGTAAAAATCAGCGAAATTTGAAGAAAATGAACAGATTTAAAATAGAAGCAAAGAACTAGAGAGACAAAAATAGAACACAACGAAAAAATTGCCCTAAAATTCACAAAACTACCTGAGTTATACTTCAATAATAAATTTAAGACAGTGTTTAAAGGAAGAATAAACTTAAACCAAATTAATAAAATTTTAAACACATTAATCTAATTGAAGTTAAATACACACTAGCAAGGGAAATAGACAATGGTGGTGACTAAAAAATGCTTGAAATTTGGAAGAGAGCTCTCAGATCTGGTGGGTTTTTCTCATATCTGGATGAAGGAGAAGAAAAGATCTACTTCTTCTTTGATTGCTTTCTTCTGTTCTGGTGCAAAGACCCTTCCTTTTTGTTTGACCAGTTTGATTTTTGGGATCTGTGTTTAGCCGATAACATATTACACTTTCATCGATTCAAGGCATGCCTGTTGGGGTTTCTGCGAACAAATCTTCATTCTTTTTTAGGAAATCAATAAGTGTTTGTTGATCCTCTGGTGTTAACTCTGCTCCTATCTTGGTTATTTTTCTTCCCTGATTTATTTTAGCTTCGAGAAGTTCCTCTGCCGCTTCATACCTTAGAGCTTCCTCTTCAACGGACTGGCCGAGTGTCTTTAATTGCTATTGCTTTTGAGCTTCTGGCTTCTTACCCGCTACTTTCTGGGCTACGTCAAGTGCCGTTGCTGTGCAGCATCTTGTCTTTGCCTGATCTCTTCTAATGGTTTTAATTCCATTTGGAGTTGGGTATTTCAAGGTTTGATGATAGGTAGATGGGACCGCTTTCATTTTATGGATCCATGCTCTTCCCAGTATGGCATTATATGGTGACGACGTATCGATAACTGCAAATTCCGCTAGATAATTGAATGGTTCAGATTATACAGGCAGATAAAGCGTACCTTCCGAGTAAGATACTTCACCGTTGAATCTCACTAAAGGCTGTTCATGTTTTTGTAATTTAGCTGCATCAATTCCCATCTTGTCCATGGTAGTTCTGCAAAGTACATTTGGAGCGCTTCCGTTATCTATCAACATCCTTCTTAATAAACAGTTCCCAACTTGAACGGATATCACTAAAGCATCGTTGTGATTTTCCGTTATGGTGGTGTCTTCTTTGCCATTGAAGGTAATTACAGGTTCTTCTGAAGTGCCTCCTCTTTTTTCCTCCACTACTGCTACCTTCTTACAATACTGTTTTCTTTCCTTCTTGCTTGTTCCTTCTAGTTCCGTTAACGCTATTATAATGTCCACGATGCGCAACGGCTCTGTGTTTTTCCGTTGCTCTCCATTCCCTTCTATAGATTTTTCGTCATGTTTAGCAACATATTTACGAAGATGCCGCTTACTGATGAGTCCTTCTATGTAATCTTTCAGCTGATAGCAATATTTTGTCAAGTGCCCATAACTTCTGTGGAATGAGCAGAATTTGTTTATGTCGTCCCTTTCAGCTGGTTCTTTCTTTATTGTAGGAGGTATTTTCAACCATGGTTCGTCTTTTATGGTCCATAGAACTTGATTTACAGGGACGGTTAGCAGCGTGTAAATCTTTTCTTTCCTCTGATAACGCTTCATGTCCCTTGGCTTTCTTTCTGTTCTGCTTTCAATCTGTTTATCTTTAGCCGCCGAGTTTTCAGCTTTCCGTTTAGTGGTTGAGTTAGATGCTGCTGCTAGTTGTTCAGATAAGCGCTCCATGCTCTTCCTTTCTTCTTCCAGATTTATGTATGTTTGTGTTCTGATGGACACTTCCGTCATGCTTAGAGGTTTTTCATCCGAAAGATCTTCAAATATTGAAAACGTAGGATCCAAACCCCTTCTGAATGCTAAGCGGGCTACACGATCATCATAGTTCTCGATCTTTCCCCTTTCTTCTTTAAATCTTTGAGTAAACTCCCGACTCCCCTTCTTTCATGTTAACCGTTAGGAGGTGCTCAGAGTCTTCTTCGGTGACGGTTCGATATGTTGCATACTGTTTTAAAAAGACAAAAGACATAGAAGAAAAGTCAGTAATAGAAAAAGGAGGGAGAGAGTGTACCATTTTAGAGCGTTGCCATCGAGAGATGTTGGGAACATCCTGCACATTAATGCATCCTCGCGTTGATACAATGCCATTATTTGCGTGAATCTCCCCAGATGCTCCACCGGATCTATTTTCCCTGTATAATATTTAAACTTTGGCTGAACAAACTTCATTGGAATTGGTGTTGACAGAATTTCTTGAGTAAGTGGGGTCTTTGTTACAGATTCAAGATCCGCCACTACCGTTGTACCCAACATTCTGGCTTCAGCCATCCTTTCTGTAGAGCATTTTTTCAATTTCTCTTTTCGTCATCCCCTCTCGTGCTTCTGGTGCATTTGCTCTTGCATCTTCGTTGTTTCTTGATTGCACCTCGACTTCATTGTTGTTTTCTCCAGTTTATGGATTTTCCCAATATCTCGTCTCGGAATTGCCCCTCTGGTTTCGTTTATTTCATCATGTCTAGATTGACTCATTTCCTGTGGAGTTTGGTGCACTTCACGTTGTAGGGTAGCGACTTGATCTTGCAGCGTATGAAATGTTGTGTTTAAGGTTTGAGTACTCCGATTTTCCAACTCTGAAATATGTTTAAGGATATTCTCTAGGATCCTCAGAACATCTTGACTCCCTTGTCAAGCGTCACTTCCGCTTTCAGTTTCTCGTGCAACACTGGATCCAGGTCTTGGCATTTTTCAATGCGCTCTTTTCAGAAACTCTCGAGTATCTTTCAGATCTCAATGAGCGCACAATCTGTAAGGGAATTTTTCGTCCCTTATGTTATTTCGATGAGGAAATACAGAACGAAAATACAAAAATAGAGCTGAAAGATTTGGTGAGTGAATTGAGTTGTTTTTTATTCAAAGAATGAATCGAATTTATCTTTACATTTGGAGGCTTTTTATAGGCTTTCCCTCCATGACCGTCGGATTATAATTAAGATAAATAAATTGTAACCGTTCATGATAATATATTGAAGGGTGATAACCAATTTCCTCTTTTATTATTATGCCACGTTAACTCCTTATCTGTAACAGAAAAAATATGTCCCGTACAATACACTTTTACTTGAGAATTTACTCTCTTTTATTATTCATTTTTCCCTTTTGAGTGTGAGGAAATTTTCCTTTTACAATATCTCCTCTCATTTGAAAAAAAGAAGGAAACTAGGTAGATTAGAATGAAAAAAGATAGGGATGTACTGATCGAATATTGAGACAAATAATAAGCACTAGAACCTGTAGTTAAGAGCCGTCTTAGCTCAGTGGTAGAGCGCGTGGCTTTTAACCACGTGGTCGTGGGTTCGATCCCCACAGACGGCGGAGACTTTCCCTTTACCTTTGCATCTGATGTTTTTACAACTATTGGAAATTTTACCGGTTCAACAAATACGGTTCACGGTTGGTACCGTATGGATACTGACGGGGACGGGTACAGAGTTCTCACTTCTCACCCCTCACCCCTCACCTATTAGTTTAATATATGTCAAATCACAATATAAACAACATGAGTACAGCTTTTTGAAAAATTGGGCGAGAAAGACTCTTGGGAGTATAGAAAATGATATTAGAACATTTTGAATTTTTTTCCAAGGAAATGCAGATTTTTTTATTAGAGAAGACTAAAACACTTCGTTCGTGCTAGATTTTGGTTTCACGAAATTTTTTTCCCTAAATTCTAATTTAGTATTTAGCTGCTAAAATTTAAATGCGCTAGAGTAGGATCTCCTAAAAATGTTTGATAAACACGATTAGCAATCACTAATTTTAATTGAAAAAATTAAATTAAAAGTCAATTTAATCTTTTTTCTTATGAAATTAAATTAAAAGTCAATTTAATCTTTTTTCTTATGAAAAAATACTTAATTTCATTGAATTTCTCATTTTTTAAATAGGAATAGGATGTACTTATTCTATCCAATAATATTTGTAAAAAAAAAATAAGAACTAGAAATTTATTAGAAATTATGTGATTTTTTGTTTAAATTTTGAAGCCCATTTGTCTCATTTCCTAGAGCATAAAAATGTAATAAAACTCAACGTTACAATTAGGAGTGATAATTTATCTCAATATGATTCAACATTTGAGTTTGTTCTCTGCAAATTTCTCATTCTCATTTGAGTTTGATCTCCATAAATTTCTGTTTCTCCTTTGAAATAAAATTAAAATCCAAATATTATTTTGCCTTTTAGTATATCTAAATTAGCCTTAATCAATCACACACCTCTTCGGTACAGTTGCGAGCTGGAGCGACTTGATAAAACAAAAACAAATTTAATTTCTTTTGGTTCGTTTTTGCAATAAGAAAGTGATATCACACCTTGACTATGGTTTGTTTATTTGCTAATTTGATATCACTTGACCATTTCCTTAACTTGTTTTTTACTAAACATTTTGAAATATTTTATTTTCTCATAATTATATTTTAACAATATTATTGTATGATTCATTTACTCTTAATTTCGTACTAAACGATTGCTAAGTTTCATAAACTACATACACTATGATACTGTAATGATATCGATACAGATTTTATATCACTGAATCATAATAATGATTCGATAATCTCGACGTCACATACAACAAGTTAATAAGAGATGATATTCAAAAATCAAACATGAAGTAAAGAGGAAATTAAATTATGGTAAAAGTCGTTCAAAGACTTGGGAAAATTGGTAAAATTATACAATATTCAGCCTGTGCTCAAATTAATCATGAAAGCAGGTGAAGAATCATTCCCAAGACAAAATCACTTGAGATGCAGCTTTTTCTCGGACAATTTAATCAATCTGTTTCACTACATATGAAAGTCAAACAATCATTTGTTTAGAAAGAAGTAGTTTTACACACCACACCGCGTAAAAATAAACAGTTTTTCACTCTTCTTTTCATGCTTTTCTCTTGTACTAACATAAGATATTATATAGCTTAAGTTATGTTTATATTCAATATTAATATGTTTATATTCAATATTAATATGTTCTACTTAGTTGGTAAGACCGTAATAATAGCTCTCAAATTTCAAGATTAAATTAGTATTTTTTTTATTTGTCGTAAATGTGAAGTGAATGTGAAGATAAGTGCGAGTACCAGAAGTTTGAGAATGAGAGAAATCAATGTACGAAAGACATTTTAGAAGTAAATGAAGATATTAACGAATTAAAAGTTTGTATTATTTCTAAAAATGATCTCTGTATCTTTTAATAAAATTAGACAAAAATTCGACATATTTTTTCCAAAAAAGTTTATTATCTTTTGCTTGATGGTGAGTATTAGCACCATATAGGTGACCCAATGTTAACGTTACAAGTCGAGTTAAACTAGAGATGATTTTACGAGTCTGAAATGAAAAGTAACAACTAAAATTGTCAGTTAGGTCCGGGCAAGAACGCGGTGTAATAGCCAAACTGATAACCACATTCCTTATTTCTTCTTACACCAAAAAGGTCTCGAGTTCAAATCCATACCCTCGTTATAAAAAAAAAATACATTCAAAATCTACAATCCCAGCTTGAAATTTCCAGATTCATTACCCAAATTAATCCCCCAAAAAACACCAATCTAGATTTCCTTCAAAATCAACCATCCCTGATTCCCTTCCCCATCCTTCAAGCACATAGTATGAAACAAGAGGAAACAGACCAGACGGCTAGAATGAACATATCACAACAAAATCAATGTGATAGAACAAAGGAGGATTTTCGCACTATTCAATTTTGTGTCCATAAATTTACAGTATTGGGTACAACACTCTAGTTGGATCTTTGAATGGATTGCCCAACAAAGAGGTCGGAGTTTTCCTATCTTACTGACCTCTCTCAGTCTCAGATTCAGTATACAATTTTGGTATACTTCCATCATCACTTACATCTGATAGAAACAAACAAAGAAAAAACTTCTAAATATTTTACCCAATCAATCTCACATTTAGAGAAGATCTTCTTCTTGCTTCACTCAATTTGAACATGAAACACCCTGTGACTGTAAGCAAAAGCGCCAAAATCCTACCTCCAGCCAGTCCTGCAAGAACAACCAGAATCAGAACTATGTAGCCTGAATTCCCTTCCTTTCCAACATTCTTCACCTCTTTACGAATCACAGTTGTTACTTCTTCCTCTTTCTGCTTACATTCATCACAATTAAAACCTCCTTTGTTAGTATCTTCTTCTTCGTCTGCTTCTTCTTCTTCTTCTTCGTTTCTAATCTCTTGATATGGTACTTCTTGTTCTTGTTTCACATCTAACTTATGTTTACCATCCTCCAGGAAGCTAGATGCTTCACTGCTGAATTCCAATCCCTTCTTCCCCTTTTTCTTCTTTTGCTTTTTTTCACTCAGTAGCTTCTTAGGCACAAGTTTCTTAATGATCTTTGCTTTTAGTTTGGATCTTTTGCTACAACCGCTTTTACCCTTCAAATTTTGAATTCCTTCCTCATATTCCTCCAAAACCCTCAAATTTTTCTCGTCATCCAAACAACCCCATCTCAGATGCCCAGCAAGAAAATCAAGCTGAGGTCCCCTCACATAAGATCCCTCAATATTTGAATTTGTATCAGAATTTGATTCCACTAGTTGGATTTCTTCAATGGAAGAAAACTCCTCCTCGGTTCTTCCGACTAACTCATTCAGAACAGCATCTTCTTCTCTAAGGATTAAAAGATCACAGTCCTTACCCTTTCTCAATTCCGTATTGTCTTTTTTTATCCGAAAGATCACAGAAGCTCTTTGTGCCAAGGGTCTGAGAGCCAATTTCGCATCCGCACATGGCTTCATGAAGCAAACCGCGTGTTTGCCAACACAATCAAGAAGCACAAGTACAAAAGCCGATAGCGTAATCCCAACCGCGAGCTTTTTGGTACTCAACGCCAGAATCACCACCACGAATATCTTCACCACCGCCACGAATACGCCGCTCCATTCCCCACAACCACCGACACGTCCCTCTTCCTGAACTGGAACCGGTTCACCTCCATGATCTCCAACCGTCTCCTCTTCTTCTTCCAATTCTTCGAAATTCAAGTCCTTGAGAAAAGCAGGCTGCGAGGGATTGCCTATCAGACTACTCGGACATGACGAACGCGGTGAAGGCGAAGGTGCAGGTGGAGTTAACGGATCAGATAACTCAGGTTCGGTTCTCTTCGTCTTCTTCCACTTTTTCGTCGACGGTTTTCTCAAACGGTCACGATTCTTGAAGAAAAGGTCGATGAGAGAGGTGGGAAATCCAGTTTCCACGACAAGAGAACCACCGTGCCTTGGCGACGGAAGATCGGCGACGATTCGGGAAAATCGAGTCACCCTTGTCTTCTTCCATGGAAGCGGCATGATTCGAGAATTATACTGATGGGAATTGAGATTCGCAGAAGTGATATTAGATGGGAGACGACGAAATTTGTGAAACTTATAGCATTAGTTTGGCGCATTTAGGGATTGGAATTGGAAACAGGGAGACAGAGGGTGAATCGTGAATTTTGTTATTTCCTTTTCCATTTCTCTTTCCACTGATCGGAAAAGAAAAGGGGGATTTTGTTTTGTAATTAGCAGTGGTAATTAGGAAAGGGAAGACCCCGACGCTATTTAACTACATTCCACTCGCTAAAAATACGGACGAAATGCCATCTCGCTTTCATTATTTTGGAGTCACGCTGTTCTTTTTTTCTTTTGAAACTGGAGTTACGCTGTTCTGTTACTCTTAATAATAACCTATTAAAAAATAATACGGTACATGAAATCACTCACATTTATTATGAGATAAATCGAGTTACATATAATTTGCCGTCAAAAACTCTTACTATAGTTACTATAATTTGATGATGAAATGTTTTGAATTTTTAATTTTCATTTATCTCTGATGATGTTTGAAATAAGTCTACTTTTAAGTTCTGGTGATATTTTCTATTTTTTGTTGATTTTTTTATTTTAATTTAATAATACATTCGGTTGTGGTAGACATTGAGAGTGATACATGGGTGGCGGCCTAAATGAGATATCTTAGTGCATTTACTTATTCCTGTCATCAATAATCTCATCTTAAAAACGTACTAAAAATTAAAATAAATTATGTATAGTAAAGTGGAAAAATAATAATATATACTTTTTCTAATTTACAATTTTTACAATTAATATTAAAATTATTTCAAAATAAAAGTTAATGAATATAAAATAATTGAGATGAATTTTAAATGAACGATGACTACTGAATCAAGTGACTATGCGTACTAATATAACTAAAACTTAATCTATCTGACATGTCACATTGGAGAACTGCAGTACCAGACTGATATAACATCACTCTAGTACTTCAATTGTGTGTGGGGTATCTCAAAATATTTACGTATCATCAATATATTTAAGGTACTCACAATATGGCATCATAACATATTGTAGGATCTAAAATTAATGTTTTTTTTAAATCATCTCAAATATATAGTTGGTACCATATTGTTCAATATCTACATATCGATTTTAGACAATATAAGTTAACAAAATTGGTTAAGTTCTCGTAATCATATATGTGAGTTCGAGTTAAATTTTTTTAAATTTTTTTTCAAATTTTTTAGCTTCTTTTGTTTTTTTACAATTAAATAACGAATTTACAAGACCAAGTCAACGGTCAAAATGTTTTGTTCAGCACAGTACAAGAAAAAAACTAATCAAACTGTTCTCGATACTAAATTGGTATGTTTGTTCCCTATATGTTTTGCTGTTAATTAGTTTTCATTTGCTGGCTTTGGTTGTAAAGCACAGAAATTTGTAAGAACTGAAGAACAAGTAAAAATAAGTTTGAGTAGTTGTCTGGGAATTCGGAAAAGTGTTTTTTAATAAAAGTAATTCCCCTTCGTGATGCCCATTAGTCATACTTATGTAAAAATAATAATAAATTGCACCAATATTTTAGTAATTTTACCTTAATTACAGAGTCTTCCCTTATAATGTACATTAGTCATATTTATGTAAAAGAACTAATAAGTAAGTAATATTTTCATCATTTTAAATGAGGATATAAAATTATTTTTATGTGATATTATAAATTAAGATTGTTCTCATATTTTGAACAATTTAATTACCTAAAAAAATTAGAATTACATTCTAATTTAACGATTACTCAAAATAAATGTGATAATCCGATTACAAGAGAATTAAAATTAAAGATAATACAAATCAAATGAGGTCTTAGTTATATATATATATATATATATATATATATGTCTTGCTCTCATCATTACTAACTTACTATGAAAGGTCCATATGTCTTTTTCCAACTGATAGCTTACTATTTTTTATTCAACCATCTTTGAAAAAATAAAAAAATAAATATTTTAATTACTCTTAAACATTATATATATATATATATAATTTTAGGATGATCAAGTCTTAAGTGATTAAGTGATGTGTCAGTCATTTATAAATTGATTTAATGGCTGGTTAAAATAATTTGATAAATTAATCTATTAATGATTGTCACGTAACTAATTACTCATAATGTGATCAATTACTTGATGGTTGTAGAATTACACTATATATAAAGCATAATTTAAAAGTAAATAAAGTCATATTAAAATTAGAGTAGATATTTATGTAATGAAAGGTCATGAAATATCAAGGAACAAATGTCACGTGGAGTTAGAAATGGGAGCAAGTAGTTTTTCTTTGTTTTTGTTTTTATTCTTACTTTTTTATACAAATAGGAGGAAGGTCCCACCCACAGCCCACTCCCACTCCCACTCCCACTCGAACACAACAAAAACTTTTACCAGTCTTGAAAAAAAATGACCATGCCTTTTTCATCTTTTTTTGTTTGTCAATTTCTTTAATTTTCCTCCTATTTCAAAACGTTGGTAAAAACTAAAACGTGCATGGAATAATTATGTTAAGGAAATCGCGTCGGTTTATTAAAACAAGGAAAAGATGGTGATAATTATAATTATGGTAAGACAATCCTTCTGCCCTATGCTTCAAAATTACGCACTTTATGTCTTTTTATCTTATAATACAAAGTGAGTTGTTGAACAAAACATATATAACCTAAAGTTTTATGTTAATGCCAATTTGATTTTTGGACGTACAATTATTAATAATAATTGTTATTTATCCACGTGTTGTTTATTTCTATCATTCATTTATTAGTATACAATAAGTTTATATAAATGTACTTCCAATCTCATTCTACAACAGGCATGTTAATAGTAGGCATTTAGTGAATATAAGTATATTAATTAAATATTCATGTTAAATTCTCGCTACATATATTTAAGTAAAATTATATAAGTAGGTGTGGATAATACTCATTTTTCTATGCTCACCGAACTATGATCATGGAGATCAACTATTCAGTTGAAATTAGTTTCTCTCTAAATTGAGAGGCTGAACAATAATTTTCATCATAAATAGCTAAAACTGAAAATCGAGTCGACAAAATTATTTTCTAAACCTAATAAAATTGATGAATTATATTCTGATTAATTGATTATAAAATTGATTATTCTGTTAACATGGTTGTATGATTATTCGATTATAAAATTGACGATCCAATCTAGTTCCATTTTAAAATTAATGAACTATAATTTGGTTATTCAATTATAAAATTGATGATGCAGTTTAGTTTGATTGTAAAATTGATGAGTTTCATTTATGTTTTATTGTAGAATTAATGAATTTTTAGTGTTACTCAATAGCTAAATTGATGAACTTGGTTCATTTTGACTATAATCGATGAATTTTACTTTGGTTATTCAATTGATCCGGTTTGGTTGGTTCAATTACAAAATTGATTAATTTTATTGTTGGTTATTCAATTATAAAATTGACGATTCAATTTAGTTCAGTCGTAAATTTGATAGATTTTAGTTTGATTATTTGATTATAAAAGTGAGATGCAATTTAGTTCAGCTATAAAAAATTAATTCCATTTCCATTTGATTATAAAATTGATGAATGTTAGTATTATTCGATTGTAGCATCGATGAATTATGATTCGATTATAAAATTGATAAAATTTAGTTCGGGTATTCAATTCATGATTCAGTTTAGTTCAACTATAAAATTATAAAATTGATAGAATTTAATTATCAATTATGAGTTAAAACGAGAATTACATCACAATTTTCATTATATATTGTTGTCTTTAGGAGAATCATCCAAGGTGAAGCTTAATCGGGTTGTGGGAATGGATGAACAATTTTTCAGAACAGGTATTCTTGCTTTAAAATTAGATATGATAAAAGCTTATGACATAATGGACTGGGTTTTCCTTTAGAAAGCCTATTCTTAATCTAGGTTTCAATGAGAAAGTTACTGCTCTTCTCATGATTTGCGTGACTTCCACTTAATACAACTTTCTTAATGAAACCTTCCAGAGGTCTTAGACAAGGTGATCCATTGTCACCTTATCTCTTCATTTTGGTAGCAGACTGTTTGTCCAAGATGATCAGGGTTGTTGAGGAGGGAAGAATCAAAGCTGTAAAAATCAAGAGGAACAACCCTTGCATTTCTCACCAGTTTTTTGCAGATGACAACCTATTTTTCTGTCATGTTGATAACTCTTTTGTTGCTTTAAAAGACTGCATAGATAGGTATTGTTGTGCTGTAAGCCAGAAAATCAGTGCCTCTAAAAGCTGTTATTGGTTTAGCAAGAATGTACCTCTTGATAAGCAAAGAGAGCTTGCCAATGTCCTGGAAATTTTCATTTCTAGTGAGGTGGGTAATTATCTTGGCCTCCCTACTTACTGGGGCCACTCTAAAGTTGTTATCTTCTCCATGATTTTCTGAAAAAGCTTGACCAATTAACTTTTATGTGGAAAACTAAGCTTCTCTTTCATGGAGGGAAAGAGAGTTTGCTTAAGTCTATAACTTAGGCCATCTTAAGTATGTTATGAACGTATTCAAGCTTCGTAAAAGAGTTTGTACGAATATACAAGATGGTATCCTTAAATTCTGGTGGAGTATGAATGGTGAGCAGCAATGTATGAGATGGTACTCTATGAAGAAGTTCTTTACTAGTAAAGATAAATGAGGTTTGAGATTCAGAGAAATTAAGTCTTTCAATCTGGCTATGTTAGCGAAACAAGCTTGGACCAATTTGTATCACCCTGATAGCCTCTGTGCTAGAGTGATTACGACCATATACTTTCCTCATTCTGATTTCTTTAACTCTCCTCCTCCTAAACATGGTTCCTGGGCTTGGAGGAGTCTTTGGCTAGGGAAGGAAGAAAAAAGAAAGAATGCTCTTTCAAGCGTAGAAACGATGAGCTAGTTATCATTTAGGAAGATAGATGGCTTGCTAATGATAGTAATCTATCTGATTTTAAGAATTCAAATATCTCTAAGGTTCCTGACTTAATCTCTGTTGGAAGATGAAACCATAATAAAATCAAGGCTTGTTTTCCTCCTTGGATCTGTAATAATATTTTTTCTATTAATCTATCAAGGTACATTGTGAAAGACTCCTACATTTGGCCCTCTGTAAAGGAAGGGGCCTTTTCAGTCAAGATTGTCTATAAGATCATCTCTGATGAGAAGCTGGATTTGGAGAATCCCATTTCTTCTTATGTGCAGCCTGGTAGTGACTTTTGAAAACTCATTTAAAATCTCGAAATCCCATATGAAATCAGGCACTTTTTATGGAGAGTTTCTCAAAACCTGTTAGCTATCAACATAACCTGTACAAAAGAAGGATTGTTGACTATGCTACCGGTCCATTATGTAACAAGCATCATGGATCCATTGAACAATTATTTATTCTTTGGCTGTGAATGGGCCAAACGAATTTAATTCATTTCCCCTATGCAACTAAAACCTGAGTTTCGTTCTGGTTTCTCCAAAGATTGGTTTTCTAACAGAATTTCACATTTAAATTCTTATGCTAGTGATAGCTATTTCTCAGTCTCCTCTTTTTGCTTTTTATATTGGTATATTTGGAAGGGCATAAATGATTAGATTTTTGGTAAGGAAGTGGTGGATCTTGTTGTGACAGTTAACAAGGCTATGCTTGCAGCCTCTTCTTTTTTTTCAAGCCATGAATCTTGTTCCTAACAATCTAAGTAGTGTAATTGCTAGTGAGCCTACTAGCAATTAACAAGGCTATGTTTGCAGCCTCTTCTTTTCTTTCAAGCCATGAATCTTGTTCCTAACAATCTAAATAGTGTAATTGCTAGTGAACCTACTCCTAATCTTCCTAAGTTGAATAATTGGGAGCCTCCTCCTAAAGGTTTGTTAAAAATCAATTGTGATGGCAACTTCCTCAACTGTCACCGGGCCACTGTTGTGGTTGTTATTAGAAATTAGATTGGATAAGCCACTTATATCAGCGTGAAATATGTGTAGGCCTGTAGTCCTTTGTATGTTGAGCTTCTTGCCAATTAAAAAGGGCGTAATATTGCTGAAAATGAGATTTGAACTGATAACTGTATTGAATCAGATTGCAAGGTGTTGGTGGATTACTTCAAATCAGGAAGCTATAAGGCTTAAAGCTTTCTACCCTTTTCACTGATCTTTTTACTAGGTTCAGTCTGTTTAATTCTTTTTCCATTAGGTTGTGCTTTAGGACAAGTAATTTGGATGTTGATGCATTACCTGGCCACATTATTGATCTTATCTCATGTGATAAGAGTTTGATTAGGAGGTTTCATTAGGGTCGCAAGTGGTTCGGTTCGGTGCGGTTTAGGGTGTTTTAACGAACTAAACCGTAAATGTGGTTTATCAAAAATAGGAACTGAACTGAACCGGTCAGAATAAAGAAACCGCGCTGAACCGAACCGTCAATTTTTTTCTAAACCGCACCGAACCGGTTCAAACCGGTAAAATAAACAGAATAAGTTCTATTGAAAAAAACAAGTCCTAGTTTGAACAATTTTCTGAAAACGTAAATTTTCATGTGAAAACAAAGAAGAAAGAATTGATATTAGTCTAATCTAAAGTTCTATTAATTGATTATAAATACAATCAGAAAAATAATAAAATCCTCATAAGTATCAGAAAAATCATAAGGCAAAAAAACAAAATACAAATGAGTCTGAGAAAGAGAGAGAGTAAGGAAGTGGTGAAAATGTTTATGAATTAGAGTTAGGGTATTGTGAAAATCTCGTTTGGCTCGATGCAGTTTCTTCATAAAAACCGCAGACTAAACCGAACCGTGGACTTATCACATATCAGGGACCGAACCAAACCATCTAAAACGTTGAGACCGACTGAACCGCATCAGTTCGGTTCGATTCCGTCGGTTTCAGCGATTTTTCTTACACCCCTAGGTTTCATCCCCCTCAATCTAATATAGTATATAAGTTTCTTGATAAAAAAAAATGGGTATTGAGTATTACCCATACACTATCCACTTATAATGGGTAAAAAATTACTACCCAATAAAAACTCATATTCATTTATAATATTTTAAATACACACATCAAGTCAAATACCCACAAGTGTTTTTACCCACATATTGTATTTTTACCATGCCTATTCTACAATAAGAAATCTAATACTTTTTCCCTAATTTCTCACATAAATAATTAATCCTACTATATATAAAAGTGAGAATGTTGAGAAAATATTTTTAGACAACTTTATCCTAATTTTTTTATAAAAATTTCTAATTTCTAATTTAACTTAATATTAAATGTTATCGTAGTAATTAAATTATTAAATGAATTAAAATATAGACATTTATTACATTCTAATAACATTAACATTTTAGTAACAGTAATTATGATTTATTATAACAACATAATTTATAGTATAGCTTATATCAATCACACAAGGTGAATGATATAAGAAATATTTATAGAAAATTCAATAGAAGTGAAAATAATTGACAATTAAAATATTGAAGCAATGAAATATGCATGTTTAAATAATCCATGCATTACTAATTGACTTGATAAGGTTGTTGCGTTTAACTGAAAATTTACTAATTTTTAATATAAAATTATCTAACATTAATAATTACAGCAAACTTAATATTTGATCAAATTAGTATTTTTTTTCTTAAAATTTCAGTGAAATCGTTGAATTAACAAAATTATATGTGGTTTGCCATAAATTAACATGATAGATCATTAATTATTATACAGAGACTAACAATATATAGTACTTATGTTAATTAATTATTGAATGAATCATACATTTCTTTAATAATTTAGTTATGAAGATAATTTTAAGATTCAATATTTTATTATATTAATGAATCTAATATTGAGTTAAGTCACATACATTACAAGTGGTGGGTGACTGATGATAATATATTAAAAGTAACAAGACAATAAAAATCATTTTTAGACCATTTTATTCAACCATGAATTCTAAACTTTCTTAAATGACCATTAAGATATTAATCTAATAATAAACTTTAAATATTTATTTCTCATAAACATCCACAATACTATGAATTAATTGTTCTCAATAAGTTATCTTATTTAAATTGACATTATTTTTATTACACATTTAGAAAAAAAGAATTAAAATTTGAATTGAATACTTAATTAAAAAAGATTAAAGTTATTAGGCAAGTTCAATACATATAGATCATATATTATAGTTAAGAATATCACATTTCTAAAGACATGTCCTGAATAATAATGCATTAAATTTCCCCCATTAAAGAATAGATCTTGGTGGAAACGCCATGTATAAAATTGAGCACAATTTTTACAAAAAAACAGCCCACTTGTTTTTGAGAAGAGATGGAAAACATACTCAATATCGTTTGGTAGAATATTTGGCTCAACTGTTTGTTGTTTGAAAAAGCTCTCCACTCCCCCTCATGATTAGACCATGTCTATGAGATTAGATAAAAAGGTACATTCGCGGTTAATACTTTGTAATTGGATAATGAACATGCAAAAAATGCCCACTGTCACATGGATAAAGATGACCGATCAAAGAACTGATAAAAAGCATGCAGGAAAATAGGAACAGAGACTGGAGTCGTAAGAAACCCGTAAACAGATAAAGAACAAACCGTGCACCCTTAGAAAATGGGAAAGAACGCTATAACGGAAAGGAGCAAGAAAGCAGGAAAGAGCACCAGAATGGAAAATGCAGACCGGCCAACGGAAAAATTGACTGGTCAACGAAAAAAGACTGGTGGGTGACCCACACCTTCGAGAATAGGAAATGATTGATGGAGACTGGCACCTTTGAAATAGGAAAAAGAACCTGAGACATGGAGAACTACCCTAGGCGGGCAAAGCACTCGCTGAACTATGCAAGAACGAGAAGAAAATGTGACTGGTTAAATGGGAAAAGACTGATGGTGAACCCATGCCTACGAGAACGGGAAAAGACTGAGGGGACCAATGCCTCTAGGACGGAAATGACCGAAAGAAGAACAAGAACGGATGAAACGAATCTAGAATGACCACCAAGCGGCTATGATTGATTGGCCCGAACCACGAGGAACTACCAGGTGGTTATGACCGATTGAGTGGCTGACGGACTGGACAAAACAACTGAAAGGAATGAGCAAAGTAAAAGAGCCCACACCTGAAAGCAATCCCATCAGCCGAAAGCATAGGGGGGTGTGATCATCCCCTTATTATTATTATTATTATAATAATAATAATTATTATTATTATTGTTGTTGTTATCATCATCAAGCTTATAGTACAAACACATGAAAAAAAGGAGGCATAAGCAAACCTTAACCAAAGGCACTGCTGTTTCTCTCTTATCTCATCAACAACTATGTAAAATCCTTTACACAAGTGGATATTAACAATTTTCCCATGCGTTTTCTTCCCTTTAAGGGTTTTCCACATAAAGATGATGTCTTTATTCTCTCATTTTCTCTTTAAATTATTATTTTTTATTATTTGTTCGTAGAGGGTTTTTCATACCGAAAAAAATATTTTATAGATAAGTCATTAGGAATATGGAGTAACAAAAGACCAAAGAAGGAAAGAAGAATGCACCAAAATCTAGGTGCTGCACCAAGAGCTGGTGGATGTATCATGTTGTGAGTGATGCAATGAGAAGTCACATGAGAATAGCAAGATTTTATACGCGATTTTATCTAAGTTATTTACTATTCTAACATTATCATTTATTGTTTGATACGTTCAAATGTGATTGATTGACACGTTTATTTATATCTATATTTAAAAGGTTCACTTGATAAAATTAAATAAAAAGATTTTAATTATTCTTTTTAGTATATTAATTAATAATTAACGAAGATACTTTTTAAAGTTATTGTGTTTATTAATTTAACTTTGATTTTTTTATCTCTACGTTTTTCATACCTCCTACAAAGAGGAAAATATTTTAGTTTTGCTCTCATCTACACGTATTTTAATACGAAGAGCTAGTGAACCAAATTTTGTTAGCTAATCAACAATTTAATACTTTCATCTACTATAAATAATATTAAACCATGAACAAAAAATATTATACGTACTAAACTACTATATCACGTGTAACATACGTAGCATGTGACTAATAAATAATAATATGGATAAAAGGTGTTCATAATTTTTAAAATTGTAAGTTCATGGCGAAATTAGAATTTCAGAGAACTTTATTGATGAAAATAATGAATTGGGTTGGAACTAAGTATTCGATTTAGATCCACGAGGTATGTTAGCTCTCTGACACACTCTCTCCTTTATTTTCCTCCTACTTAAATCTATTTGTACAACTCAGTGGGAGAGTAAGGGTGTAAGTAGTTCGGTTCGGTGCGGTTTAGAATGTTTTAACGAACCGAATCATAATTGTGGTTTATCAAAAATAAGAACTGAACCGAACCGGTCAGAAGGCAGAAATCGCGCCAAACCGATATGTCAAATTTTTTTCTAAACCGCACCGAACCGGTTCAAACCGGTAAAATAAACATAATAAGTTCTATTGAAAACAAACAAGTCTTAGTTTGAACAATTTTCTGAAAATGTAAATTTTCATGTGGAAACAGAGAAAGAAGAATTGAGATCATTCTAATTCAAAGTTCTATTAATAGATTATAAATACAATCAGAAAACAATAAAATTCTCATGAGCATCAGAAAAGTCATAAGGCAAAAAAACAAAATACAAACTAAAAAAACAAATACAAACGAGTCTGACAGAGAGAGAGTAAGGAAGTGGTGAAAATGTTTATGGATTAGGGTTAGGGTATTGTGAAAATCTCTTTATATATTGAATATGCGGTTCAGTTTCTTAATAAAAACCGTAGACCGAACCGAGCCGTGGACTTATCACATATCAGGAACCTAACCGAACCCGTCTAAAACGTTGAGACCGACCGAACCGCATCGATTCAGTCCGGTTCGTCCGTTTTCGTACACCCCTATGGGAGAGTACTCACATATATAATTCGATCTAATGCAAAGTAATACAAACCTCCGTCTATTCAGTCTTATTTCTAGTTTGTCAATACTTAGGATCGCCATTAAAGCAATTTGAAAGTTTACTATTGTGCCTTGAAGGGATTACAAATTCTGCTCTGGACACAAGTCTAGTTCATACAAAGGTTTTAGGCTTAACTCTCTCAATTACGCCCACACCAATCTTGAATTATTTTCGTTTGATACGGATAAACTAGCTCAAGTCTAATTTAATGTGAACGCGCTAAACTCGTTTACTCAATATATCACACATACCCTTAGACACTTTTAAATGACCTTTTGGTAAATGACTTTTGGAAATACATTAAATGATTTTTGTATGATGAAAGACTCCAAACTAGCAACGTAGTAGAGTAATAGAGGGCAAAATTGTTGTTCCAACTATTACAATCTAGAGTTACGTAGAGATCGAATGCAACACAAAGGCGGCAAGATGAAAATAAAAGATTGGTTGGTTGAAGCATTTATGATAACTCGTGATTGTCATTACTAGGGCCGAAGAAAATGACTTTTTTTTAAATACTTGTCAAATATCAAGTGCAATGCACGTGATGATCCGTTATATTCATTTCATACTTTCCTTTGTTAATTTGCTTATTTAGCAGATTTTAAAGCAAAATTGTAGCATGCAATTTATGTTTTGGAATAAGAGAAATTCATAACAGAAAATGACAAATAACTTTTGATGAGAATAGATAAAACTTAAAAATATTTAATCTAAACACGCGACTACCTTTTTGTGTGAGAAGATCTACATACACTTCAATATATATTTAACAAATATCAAAACTCACATCCTAAATTAAAAAAAATGTAATTGAATTACTATTTTATTGTTTGTCAAAAATTAGAATAAAAAATGTAATTTATATATTAACTAAATAAAGTTTTTCTCCTTAACCTTGTTGATGCGAAAAATATGCTCGCATCGACTATCGAGGAGTCTGCCACGGGTCGCTCGATGATTCGTCCAGAGATCTACAAAACTCAAGAACGATCGTAAAAAATAATAAGCAGGGCACCGAGGTGGTAAAAAAAAGTGGTATTTGCTAGCAACAACATAATGGAGACAGTCAATCAATATAGATTGATCCGAAATCTGATTCAAATCCAATATAACACCTATGGGTGCATAAGAAATGTATTGTGCCCCCCATAATACACTCCGACGATCAAGTCAGTAGAGTGTTTAGAGAAAAGTAGTAGTATGGAGAATTGCTTACCATTTAATGAGATCATTATATATTTATAATGATTTTATGTATAAGTCAAACGCCTATGTTCAATATATCTTCTTCCTTATATTGATAAGGAATGAAGATATTCATAGAGAATATTCTATAATCAGGATATTTTAGTTATCATCTTATTCTCTTTAACAACTATTGAGATTGTCTGATAGATTTAATGTGTGCATATCATTTTTTTGTATGACTGATCATTATATCTTATTGTGACAGAGAAATGATCTCAGCTATCTCGAGTAGCCACGATCTTAGGTATGAGATTACATTGTCATCCGTGTGACATCGATAGTGTAAGTATAGGTGGGGTCATGTCCATCGGTCTAGCCGTGGAGGGCGTCTCATCTGATTGCACCCGGAGAAGGCATCCATGAGACTGAGAATCTCGTGCCTCCCGTTGTTGCATACATCGATTGATTAATTTTTAGAAGATGGAAGTTGTCATTTGGGCATGCTTTATTCAGGTCATTGAAGCTTGTACATGACTTCCACTTTCCATTCTTCATCTTTTCCTTTACCATGTTGGCCAATCAGTATGAGAAGTGGACCTCTCAGGTCTCGATAATTATCCTTTCTCTCTCGTGAAAGCGTTTGCATAATCTATGACCTCTCGGGTATTGCTTAATATCTCAGGCGGGCATTTGCGTAATTTGTGACATTTTGAGTCTTAATAATTACGATTGCTTTCTCGTGGAAGCACTTGCGACATCTCAAATCTTGGTAATCTTTCTCTTCTAAGAATTTATATAATCTGCGACATCTCAGATCTTAACAATTAAGCTCGCTCGCTTGTGGGTGCATTTGCGTAATTTATGTTTTGATTGCACTTATATATTTTTAGGGAATTTACACTTTATATATATTTTATTTCTAGTTTCTATCCCCTACCGAGCGGGCCCAAGAAATTCATAGATCTCATGTTGAGGCGTCATAGTAATATAATCTAGATTTTGGGACTTTTTATGATGTCCTAAGATCTTGTTGTATATAATGAGTTCATACTTAATATCATGCTGAATTAAAAGTGCTCTAAAAATATTTTTTTAAAAAATAAAAAAATTAAGCATAAAAAATAAATAACGTACTTCAAAATTTTAATAGAGATCATCGATATAACTTTTTAAAATAATACAAGTCTGGACTGTGTGGTTTGTGTCCAGATACCGAAACTCCTTCCCGTTCGAGATGCTAAATCGTATTTTATGCAAATAATTGCATTGATACAATATAATTACATTATTCTCTTGGGCTCTTCGAGGCGCTGAGGCTGGGTTGTCATTGAGCGACATTGGGCTTCAAGAGGAGTAGAGGCCTGCAACAAAGGCCTTGGACTCGCTGGTCAGCGAGCGGGTCAAACACAGTAGGCGCGGGTTGAGATGTGTGTGTGTACTCCCCGGGCCGCGTGCTAGGTGGAGGTTTGGGCCTTTATGCAGGCTTCTGGTGGACTCCTTAAACGAGCTCTCTTCGGCTCCTTTGGTGGTACACGGGCTGTAATCTCTTGGGCCCCGGTCAATAGAGTGATGAGACCGGGTAAGTCTACCCGGTAACCAGAAATCGGGTAAGGATGAAGAGTTGCCGGCGCTGGTGGCGAGTGCGATGCGTGCTTCATCGTCCGGGAGTCATTGATGGCCGGAAATGGCTGAATCTGTCGAGAATCTTCATCAAAGTATTTTTCTGAGAGTCTTTTCGTCTAAAGTTTCTTCGTTTTGCGTAGAACTAAGTTTCCATTTCTCGGTGAGGGAGGAGATTGCTCGCGGTTTCTCCATTGAATCATGCAGTTCTTGGACTGGAAAGGCTCGACGCCATCGTGGTCGAGGCTGTAGGTTGTTGCCGACATTGGATGCACTTTACCGTGGGTGTTTCACCGGCGTCAGCCGTGCTTAATCTCGTGGCTCGTCGGCTTCATGATTTTTTTTGTTGGTCAACGATGTCAGCCGCGACGATTGTGAACAATTTGTGGTGACGATGACTCCTTTGGGATCGTTTCACCGCTGCTAGGCCATAGATTTTGATTTTTGATCAAATTTGAAAAAATGGGAGATCTACTTTCCCACAGACAGTGTCAACTGTCGATGTGAAAAATATGCTCGCATCCACTGTCGAGGAGTCCACCACGCGTCGTTTAGTGATTCGTCTAGGAGTCTGTAAAAATTAAGAACGATCATGAAAAGCAGTAGAGTATTTAGAGAAAGGTAACATCATAGAGAATTGTTTACCATTTAATGAAGATTATCTTATATTTATAATGATTTTCTGTAGCAGCCAAACGTCCATGTTTAATGTATTTTCTTTCTTATTCTGATAGTATGAGATTACATTGTCATCCGTTTGACCTAAGTAGTGTAAATATAGGTGTGGTCGTGTCTAATCGTGGGAGGGTGCCTCGCTCATTATGATGACTTCGATCACGGGAGAGTCCTCGATTTGGACTTAATATGAGTTCTATCCGAGAAATGAGAGTATTTGACTTTACTCGAAAATCTTAATGAGTGAGTTTTAGCTCAAGTGTTTTTTCTCCCCCACAAACCTCATTTAGAAGATCAATATAAATATAAACATAGGTAAAACATTATTTACTAGAAGAAAAATTAAATGAAGATAGACTTTTAAGCCTCTAAAAATTGGCCAATTTTATGCTAAAATCGCAATAAATTTGAAAATATTCAATTTAGAATATACACAACAAATCAAGGAAATCAAGGAAATGGATCCGGGTATGATCCGTCCATATCCAGAATCCAAGTTTGGTCCGGTTAAGATGCACAGGGTTTTAGGCTTTGCGGTCGCAAAACCCTGTACTCTTCTTTTCTTCTTCCCGGCGCAGAATCTTCTCTATTCCAGTCTAGCAACTGTTTTCTCTGCTCTATTCTGTATTATAGCATTACTTTGCTTATGTTGCGCTTGGCGTGCGGGAAAACGTTTGAATTTTCCGGGAAATGGCATGGAGACATGGCCGTAGTTTGTTACAGACAGCCCCGGACCGGATCCTCAAAGCATTTGCTCTTGTGTCATGCCGTTGTCTTTCGGCGCCATCGGTATGTTCAAGTGAAAGGATTCATAAAAGTTTCCAGGAAAGTGTTGTTCCGGATTTTTCGGCGAAAAGAAAAGTTGTTCTCACTCATCAAATTGTACATTCCACGTTACTGAACTGTCATTCTGATTTGGTTGCTTTGAGCTTTTTTCTGTGGTGTGCTAAACAACCTAATTACTTCCACGATACTGTGGCGGTTGATCATATGGTTAGTGTAGTTTCGCGCCTCACAGGTCGGTTTGAATCGGTGAGAGGTCTTCTCGGGGAACTACGGTGTGTTGGTTGTGTTATTAGGGCACAAACATTCTTGCTTCTACTAAGAATTTATTGGCGGGGAGGGATGTACAGTTTCGTTTTCGAGGCATACGAGCAAATGGTCTGCTATGGATTCACCCCAAACACGTTTGCTCGTAATGTGATTATGGATGTATTATTCAAAACTGGACGTGCTGATATTGCTTTAAGGGTCTTGAAAGAGACTAAGGCACCGAATTTTTTGACATTCAACATCGCATTGTGTAATTTGTCCAAGTTATATGATTTAGTTTGTATTCGGGATGTTATTAGATTTATGATGATAATGCGATATCATCCTAATGCTGGGGCATTTGAGTTGGTATTAAATTGCTTATGCAAAATGGGTAGGATGCAAGAAGCATATCAGGTACTTGGTTTAATTTTTACCGTGGGAATTCCCATGTCTGTGAGAATTTGGAGTATCATTGTTGACGGGTTCTGTCGATTGCGCAGACTTGGTGATGCAAGTTACATAATGGAGAAGATGGTTGAAAGTGGCTACTCTCCTAATATTGTAACATATACAACTTTAGTCAAGGGATATATGGATTCCCAACTAGTCAGTGATGCTTTTGGTGTTTTAAATATCATGGACATCAGAGGTCATGTCCCTGACTTGATTCTTGGTAATGTATTAATAGATAGTTTCTCTAAGATCGGGAAGTATGATGATGCAATTGGCGTTTTCGTTGGTTTGGTAAAACAAAATATAGTTCCCGATTCTTATACTTTCAGTTCCTTGTTATCTACTATATCTTTGTCTAAAAGGTTCTTCCTTTTACCCGAATTAGTCCATTTAATTTTTGTAGAAGTGGACTTGGTGCTTTGTAACTCACTTATAAGTTGTTTCTGCAAGGCTGGGTTTCATTCTTTTGCTGTAGAGTTGTATGCAATAATGTTGGATAGAGGTTTCACGCCGGACAAGTATAGTTTTGTTGGGTTATTAAGTGGTCTTTGTGGATCAAGAAGAATCGATATTGCAGTTAATGTATACCATGGAATTCTTTTGAATTATACTTGTCTTGACGCTCATATTCATACTGTAATTATTGATGGTCTAATAAAAGCTGGAAAATTCCATTCGGCCATTAAAGTATTCAGGAGGGCCGCTCTGCAGAAATATTCATTGGATGTTGTATCATATACAGTTGCTATTCGTGGACTTCTAAGGGGTGGTAGAAACATAGAAGCTTTTAACTTGTACAACCAAATGAAGGAGGTTGGTGTACCTCCTAATGCACATACTTGTAACATATTGCTCTCTAGCTTTTGCAGAGAAAGAGATTTTCAAATGGTGAAGCAGATGCTAGAAGAGATGATTGATCTAGGGGCTGAGTTGAGTTGCAATAATCTCTTTAGGTTATCTAATATCCTCAGTAAGACGCACCATTGCCATTTGCTTTTTAATCTATTAGTTGAGATGAAAGATTTGGGGTTAATACCTCCCAGTGTCACCTGTGGATTGTCTTTTGATAGACCAACAAAAGATGTAAATGTAGTACATGAACACTATATATTGGTGAGAAGTTGTTTGGAGCATGGTGTAGTTATTGATTCGGATGGCTCTGAAGACTTCCCCAATGTGGCTGCTTCCGTGGGTTGAGATTCATATATCGATCGAAATTTAACTAGATACACGTCTCCCATTGTTGAGGCTTGGAGGTTCAACTTTTTATATGCATTTGGGATCTGAATGGTACTTACTGGCATCTTTTATCTCCAATCTGTTGAATATCTCATCTTTCAATTAAAGTTGGCATTTCGGATTTCAGCTCTTGTTACATGCTTCATCTATTAGTTGATTAATTGATTTATATTTTGTTTCTCATGTGGTGAGAATTTTGACACCTGGTTCTTTACTGCTTCTTAATGCTCAACAGACATACTTTTGAATGCTGACTGATTGACTGAATAGCATACAAGTGCAAGTGAAAAATTCAACAATACAAAGAGGTACAACGTTCAAGTCATCAAAATGGATAAATAGCCATGTTTACATATTCTTTTTGTTTAGAAGTGTACATTTTTGTTCCACGTGCAAAAGCAGGCTGTAATTTTAGATTCGTAGGTGAAGTTGAAAATACATGTAGTATATATCTGCTCTTGTTATTCAAGTTGAAATTTGCAAGTACTTACTACTATGATTCAGTTACTTCATTTTTCTCTTTCACTATTTTTTCTGCTTCGCTCATGTTACTTGAGTGAACTTCAATTTACATAATTCCGTTCATTTACTTTCCAACTTTGGATTCATGTTCGTCCTATTAGTTAATAGCTTTTTAGTCCTTAAATTGGGGGTGGGGCATTACAGTTGTACTGTATATTAATGCTTGTTTATTTGACAATTTATGGGAAGGTAGAAATAACAGACCAGTCATTGACTTTGCAGATCCGAAAAAATAAGGATCTTGCAGAAAGAAGCTTTATCTTGCCGAAAATCGCATTCTATGCGAGGACTAGACAAGTGGTTACCCACCTTGAGGTTAGATTCTGTCAATGAGCAATGATGTTATAGTCTCTAATATATGCATCTTTCAAATAAGATCAATATGAACTGTGTATTATGGGGATCACAATGGTGATCATTTTCTTCTGTGAAAAAGTGTTCCGCAATTGAAAAAATTAGAAAGGGTAATGCTGTTGCTGAATGTAGAAACTGCAAGACATCTTAAAATTTCTTACTTGTTCACAAAATAGAGAGGATAAACGAATTACTGACTTGTATCATTTTATAGAACTTCAATCCTGGTAATTTGGTTTTACCCTTTTATGGTGTTACCTTAAATATCTGGTAGCTTCATCTATGGTTTGTTGCTTTTTATGTTGCATCATTGACTTACGTTTTATCTATTAATTGAAGGATCAAAATGTGGTTCTCTGATATTTTCATTGATAATATCTCTTAGATTCTTCAAGATTTTGAGGCTAGAATTGGCACTTCATAAATCTAAACGGGTAATGATTGTTTTTAACATGTCCTAGTTGTGTCTGACCGTGTTGGAAAATTAAAAAATGGACAGACAAAAAAGCGTGCCTTCCAATGTGTTTTCGTGTCCCACACGTGTTGGACATAGACACTTAGACCTTAAGCACGTGCCCGCGCTACATAGACTTTACCCTACCCTCTGCTAGGGGGGAGAAAGCAAAAAATGAGATTTTTCTTCAAAGAAGAATCTTTGTATTCAAATATAGGTAACTGGGCCATCAATTGGTATGATCTACTTGAAATTTATATTTTGCTGGATTATTAGTGTTTTTCTTATGGTTGGTGTAAGATCAATGTAGTAAATAGACCGAAAGACAATGCCCTATGTGAGGATGTGGTAAATGTGGAATCTTAGTATTCCCATGCATTGTAAAACAGAGTGGTCGTTGTCAGGAGCATGCTTGAAGGATGATCGTGCAACTTGCATGGGCGGTGCTGGAGGAGTTGGAAACTTTACTAGATGATTCTGGACGTTTACGAGCGCTGGCCTTCCTGCATGCAAGTAAGGGAATGAGCTCTAAGGCTCTTGCCATTTCGCAAAGGTAAGGAAATAGCTGCAGCTGAGGCATCAAAGATTCTTGAGGAGTCTTCAGATCAAGATTTGGTTCTTCAACATCTTGGATGGGTATGTGACATACTTCTAATTGTTTTAAGGTTTTGGAGAATGTTAGATTTACCTTGCTTTGTGGATCTGTTGCCTTGTATGACTCTGTTTGATGTCTCATCAGATTGCAGATGTCAACCAGCTGCTTGCAGTCCGTGTACTGACATCAGAGAAAAGATCTAATCAATTATCACCGGGTCAGTTTGATTCTAAGAATTTAAAGTTTCCGCAAATTTCTTTCATCTTCCTAGGGAGTTATTAAGTTCTTGTGTTTCTTATCCTCTCTTCTGTTATAATTGGACTATTAGACACATGGGCAGAGCCAGGACTCGGATTCAGTGGGGTTACTGGTTCCGCTCTTGTTTCTGTTTACGGTGTATTTTAAACGGTCTAAAAAATTTTAGACCACAGTTTTGAACAATAGAGGGCAGAGTATGACTGTTGGAAAGTTGTCATACATCGCCTAGACTTGTCCATTCTGTGCTAGTTATAAGGCTCTAATACCCCCTCTCCTTTACACCTAGGTTTTAAGGAGTGATCGGGCTAAAGTTTTCAACTATGACATTGAAGCAAGAAAAAAAAAACAAGACTCAAGAAATGCAACAAATTTGAAAGCACCAATCAATTTCCCAAACAATATGAAAACTGTAGACATTCTAAGTTTATTCAACCCAATCGTTTATTCTAAATTTATCAAAACAATAGAAATTTAATTACATTCTACATGACAAAATTCAACCCAATCAGTCCAAAGACATGTTATGCAAGTGTTCTGCCAAAATTGAGAGTTTTAAGTAGTGGGTTTTCTCACCTGGAGCAGAAAAGTGGTCAATCTTCTATTAATAGAGTCCCAAAGCTTTCTCCCTTATCAATACCCACTTGGATCCTGAAGGATAGAGCTTAGAAAATAATGGTTTTTTATGTAGAATTTTGGGGGAATGTGTTTTGTCCTCCAACTTTACACTGATTCCCAATTTAGCCTTGCAAGTCGTTCCTAATCGAGGAGCGAATTATTTAAATGTTGCAAATCAAGTCCTGGCATTACATGTCTTTAGTTTCCTGGACAGCTGAACTCCGACCTTATAACGCTTGCTGTCAACCTCATTCCATTCTGACGTCCCCAGTTCTTTATGGTTGGGTTTGCGCCATTAACATCAAGAGGACCCCAGCAGTACAGTTCTCTAACTGTGCCTGAATTAACCCAGCATATATGAGATGCCAAGAATATGATTGTGTGCTGCTGATCCGCGCCATGGCGTTACCTTACTGATTCAGCCTTGTTTCCTAATAAGATGAGTACTAAAGAAGTTGATGACCAGATGTTAAATGTACAGAACAAGAACTCGTTGACTGAATACCCAATGACTTTAAGTGTAGCGTGTTTGATATCCCACCCAAGGGTCTGAAGATGTCATTTACTTTCATTGGGAACTCTTCTACCCAGGAGACGTATAGGATGTTTAGCGAGCAATTCACGGCCATCCTCAGCCGTAAAGCTTTCTTGCATTGGTGTGCTTACTGGGGAGGGAAATGGACAAGATGGAATTTACCGAGGCCGAGAGTAACATGAATGATCTAGTGGCGTATCAGCAATATCAGGATGCAACTTCTGCTGAAGAGGATTATGAAGAGGAGGAAGTGGAAGTTGCGTCTTTAGAGATCTCTCTAAGTTTCAATTTGTCATATTGTAAGTGATCAGTTCTCAGTTTTACAAGCAGTGAATTTAGATTGACTTGTTAATAAGGTGAATTGGGTATGCATAAGAGATGGGTTTTCGTGCAATTGTCTACTTGCATGTTTAAATGCTCGACGTCTGTTTCGAGCAGAGGCAGAGCAGATCCATATATGACATGTAATTTATGTTAAACTTAGATATAGATGACAAAGGGTGATCAGTTTTTTATGTGCAACTCTTACCTAGTGTTCTTGTTTACGGATCAAAAACAAAAATGCCTAATTTTCAGAATTATTGGAGATTAGGAGACTCAACTAAAACAAAACTTTGCAAACTTGCTTGGCCGGTAGCTGTCTTTTTTCAAAGTGAAGAAATCGTCAAATTTTTGGCGTAAAGTTCAGATGAAGGCTTGCTTCTTCGGAAGATATATCGAGCTGAGTTTCTAGGTTTAACGGGGTTAGAGGAACTATTGCAAGCTTGGATTTTGAGACTGAATACTTCTGCTATTGTGTTTATAGATCTACTGAAAGTTGATTTCATCTTCACTGCCTCATCTCTGTAATTAATAACTAGTAGCTTGAATTATCATTATTAAGGTTTGGCAAACATTGTGCTGAGATTCTGATGTGGAAAAATGTATCCATCAACCAATTAATTTGAATTTATAAATCAGTTAACTCGTAAATGGACTAGAGAGAGTAAATACTCCACCAAAGGAGTAATTTCTTATACTCTCTTGGTATATAATTTGAGAACAACTGATTGATTCTTTCATGTGAATTTCATATAATTTAATATACGTGAATTTTGGTTATTTAAAGAGGAAAACAAACTATGATAACTATTATGACACGTCAAAGAGTCATGTCCATTGGATTTGTAGCAAACAGATAAATGAGAGAATGTAGTCTATAATTACTACAAAAACTTGTCATAGACAACATAATCATCATATCTCATCTTTCCATTTATGATCAGTGTCTAACTAAAGACACAAGAACAAAAGTGGATCTTGCGCTTTGTCTCTCCTTATTCATTGAAAAATTGTCTTAAAAGAACATGACAGAAAAGCCATGAACTTGAGCTAGAAATCATGAAGTCAGAATGTTGTAAAAAACAATGGAATCCGAGAAACAGTATTGAACAAAAAACCAGATGTGTCGACAAGATCTTATGTTCTTTTCTACACAAAAGAAAATGAGAAACAGTTAGCCATAGGACTTGGCCTGGTGGTTGGACGGATGCGGGGACCAATGCGGTTATGCATTAAGTCTTGGGTTCGAAACTCGTCACTAACTCATATTCTTCAGAGTCATTGAAGGTTTATCCAGTCGTTAATTTTAGGATCCATGAGAATATTGAGAAATCGTTAATTTTAAGATTAATGAGAATATTGAGAGTATTTGAGATCGTATTCAAGATTCGGAGTAAATCACCCAATATCGACGTTATAAAAAAAATGAGGAACACTCTCTTTCAATGCAACCATTATGATTATATATTAGAAATGTTAGCTTTAAATGTTGGACTAATTACTCCCACGCCCCTGACTTTTGGTCTTCTTACCGTTAGTTCTGTCAAGTGTAATGAGAACTTCTCCAGTCTAACATGAGGAAAATTCAAACATGCTCATACATATATAAATTGACCACAAATATGTTTCCACCAAGTTTCTAATTCCAACTTCATAAACATATATCAACTATTAGAATGCCACAAAAAAAGATATTTTCCAACAAATATTGTCCACTCCTCTACCAAAAGCTCATCTTGTGCGCACCATTGCCTTTTGTGTGCGGCTCAACCCTAACCCCCTGATTTTTACCCTAAAATTGAAAGGTTGGAGAATAGGTTTTGATGAAGGCTTGGAAGGGCTTTGATAATGGGTATTTTGTGAGTTAAGGGATTGATGATTTAGATCTCAAATGCTTCAAGTCAAATGACTTAACTTCCATCCAAATTTTGGACGGAAGTACACGTGGGGCTCTCACGAAAGAAATTAAAAGGTCAAGAGGTATTTGTGTGATGTTTTAAAAGTGAGAGGGTTAGTTGGTACAAGATCAAAAGGTTCAGGGGGCATGGGAGTAAATAGTCCTTAAATATTGAGTTGTATATATTAAGGTCAAATGCAAAATTACTGAATTTTAAAATAAAAAATTGAAGTCTCAGTTTCTTATTGTTCTCTCTTCACAGGTTGTTCATTAATGGAAATATTAAAATATTAGTGTAGGAATGTCATATAGTAAAAACATTACATTTTCGCTATATGAAACTAAATTCTGATAATTACTGCACGGAACAGGCAATGACGTTACTCTTCAAAATTATTATGTCATTACCACGTTATGAAAATATTGTATTAATTTTTATTTTTAACTTGTATTCAAAAAAATCATTATATGATTTTCTACAACATATCAAATAATAAAACTTATAAAATATTATTATCATATAAATAAAATATAGATAAATAATGCAATATAGCACATACCATATTATATTATTTTGATATTGTCGTTATTAAATTGATAACAAAAAATGATATTATTTATAAAAA
>QANY01011556.1:360268-576313 GCA_003255025.1 Datisca glomerata
ATATATATATAAACATGCATGTGTCTATAATGTGTGTATGTGGGTGTGTATATATATTGATAGTATTAAATAAAATATATTTATAATATATAATAATATTTTTTAAATATATAAAAAAATAATTATATCAATAAAAATAAATTACATATTCATATATAAAAATTAATATTTAACATTTTATAAATTAGTTTAGGTAAAAAATATGTACATATTGAGTTATTTGTAAAAGTGAATGAATTTAGTTTAATATTTTAAACACCAAAAATATTGATATGGAAAATAATACATAAAAATAATATCCATACATGAATTAATAAAAATATTTATTACATTTTCATATACATTACCATAATTTTTATGAATCTAACATCGTAATATTACATTTGTACGGTACGTTACATTCCATAGTTTCTAAATATTTCATATACTTTCTCTTTTCCATTAATGTTTATAATTTATATCTCCCCTTTCTATTTTAATTGGGTATAAACAATGACTTTAATCTCAACCTGGCCGTCTAAGTCGTGAAGGTCGACTTGGACTTGGATGTTGTTCTCTTCCTGGTTCTAGATTTGAGTTGTTCTATTAATTGCAACTAGTTTTTTTAGACTATGTCCCTCGTGATAAAATCAAGCATTTATTCTTATATAAAA
The DNA here is from genome assembly GCA_003255025.1 of Datisca glomerata. Taxonomy (NCBI): domain Eukaryota; kingdom Viridiplantae; phylum Streptophyta; class Magnoliopsida; order Cucurbitales; family Datiscaceae; genus Datisca; species Datisca glomerata. The sequence goes on from QANY01011556.1 coordinate 360,922, forward strand.
AAATTGAGAATACGATACACAAATCTCAAAATTTCATGAGTTAATAAGTTGCACAAAGTTGACTCAGATATCCATGGGGGGAGAGAGAGGAAGAGAGGGAGAGAGAGAGAGAGAGACGATGGACCCATTGTTTTGTTGCCACTAAGTACGCATGGACAAAGGGCTACATCTTTGTTTCTAAGTATTCATCAAGTTTGGTCAAATGCCAAACAAAATGTTGGGGACAGCACTTTTATATGCATGCTTGCATGAGCAATCTATATCACCACTCTTCTCTCATTCTGTTTTTTTTATATGCAGTAAATATTTTTTTTAATTTAAAGAGTTATAAACTTAATCATTGCGGTATATTCGCAGCTATTATTTTTGGTAGGCTATTTTACTAATTATTTCTATAATAGAATCATTCTTACCATAAACGGTTTGGTAATAAAGAATGATCCATATATTAAGAACTTGCAAAGATTCTTTTGCAAGTAAAAAATATAACCTTTTTTTTTAAATTATAGCTCATGAAATTTTTAACTACTCCCTATATATAAAGGTTTGCACCATCTTTATCCAAAAAATAACTTCTTTCATCTTCTTTCTCCATTGATATCAATCACTCTATCATTGATCAGTTTAAATGGCTATTTACCTTACTTTAGTTGCACTTCCAGCTCTGTTTTTATCAATTGCATTGGCATTTGATAATAGTCCTTTGCAAGACTTCTGTGTTGCTGATTCAAAAAGTCAAGGTACAATGACCTATTTGCATATTTGGTTTCCACCTTTTATCGATCTATTTTGCTGTTCTTCAAGTGGATTAGCTACTAATCTTCCAATTATTAAGAAGATCTGTTCTGGTTGCTTGATTAGACAATGTGTCGTGTTTGTTCTTTTATAATTTCATGTCAAGATCTCGACCCATGAACATCCTCTATCATTGATGTTCTATAACAATATACATGTCTGATATAAATACAAAGAAGTATTGAATTCTAGAAAATCCATGATCATTTAAAACGTCTTCTAATCTTCACATTATAAGTATATGCCTCGCCAATTATATATCGTGATTAATAATTCACGATCATTAATCATTGTTATTAAATTAATTAATTAGAAGCTAGATAGTAATTAAACTATTTCTACTATTAATTTCTCTATGCAAATAAAATCTAGAATCTTATCAGCCTAAATAATATGGACTTTTTCTAAATAGATTGCGTTCTTTAAAGCATCTTATAATTATTTGCAATTGCTTGCAGTGTTGGTAAATGGTCTGGCATGCAAGGATCCCAAGCAAGTTAAAGCAGATGATTTCTTCTTTAACGGACTTCACTTAGCAGGTAACACATCAAACGCAGTTAGATCAGTAGTGACCCCAGTTACTGCAATGCAAATGCCAGGACTCAACACTCTCGGAATCTCCATAGTCCGAATCGACTATGCAGTATCGGGCATCAACCCACCCCACACGCATCCTCGTGCCTCCGAGATCCTTATAGTCTTGGAAGGAAGCCTCCAAGTTGGATTTGTCACAACTTTTCCCGAAAATAGGCACATAAAAAAGATTTTAAAGAAGGGTGATGTGTTCGTTTTTCCTGTCGGACTTGTTCATTACCAGAAAAACATAGGTGGTAGCAATGCTATTGCCATTGCAGCTCTCAGCAGCCAAAACCCAGGTGTTATTATGATAGCAAATGCAGTGTTTGGGTCTTCACCAGATATTCCTGTTGATATTCTTATGAAGACTTTTCAAGTTGACAAGAATGTAGTCAATTACATTCAGTCCAAGTTCTGATATGATCACTTTTCAATCATTAAATTGAAAATAGACTCCATTGTTTTTTTTTTCTCTTTTTTGCCCCTTGAGTGCAGGTGAATTTTTGGGGATTTTATAGTAAAAACACTCTACTAATTTAGAAAATATATTTGAGTTCCTGTTATAATATAATAGAATTATATATTTGGTGTTGATGGGATCCATGAGACAATTATTGATTTTGGCTTTGATTTGTTATTGTCTTCTTATTTCTTAAGGGATACATATACACGCATAAAAGTTTCCAACATGTAATTTTTTTGCGAAAAATTAATCGGTTTACAGAGGCAACGTTTTTCAAATGGATAGATCAAATATCTATAAGTGTCTTGTAAAGAAGATCATGACTATCAAGAGCTTAATTGATCTAGCTAAATGATATAATTTTATAATGCACTACTTGGTCCGATTAGCATGTTATTCAAAAAATTTTAATGTATATTTTTTATCATGAGAGAATGAAGAATTCTTGAGGTTTCAACCCCGGATCACATGAAAACTAAGCCACACTATGACCAGTTGGGCTAGCACTCTTTAACATTTTTTCTGTACTTAATTGATCTAGCTAAATGATATAGTTTTTAAAAATCAACTTCACCAAACACATGGAAATGGACATTTCATTTGAGAAGTCCATTTAGACTGTCTTCCCAACGACACCCTTATATGCTCAGTCACGCCTGACTGGCAGAAAATTCTCAGTTATGTTACAACAACCAGAATCACCAGCAAGATGGCTTTAATTCATATTATGAAGAATAATAAAAGAAATCAGAGATTCTCTAAAATGCAGTTTTGTTATCTGAATAAATCACCTGGAAGACGAAACCTGTCTCGCTTCTATGTCCTTCAGTCTAAGAGTTACGGCTCTTTTATGAGCTTCTAGTCCTTCAATTTCGGCCATGGTTTCCACATAAGGACCAAGCTTTTGTAGACCTTCCTCTGTCAAAGACTGTACTGTCATGTACTTGAGGAAAGAGTCGAGAGAGACGCCTCCATACATCCGTGCATACCCATATGTTGGAAGAACATGATTTGTCCCACTCGCGTAATCTCCTACGCTCTCTGGTGTCCACTGCCCCAAGAACACGGAACCTGCAACATAATAATGACAATTTTAGATCTACAATTCCTGAGGTTATTGCAAAAAAGTAAGCATGTTTGTGAAGGTATGATGAGAACTATTATAAATTTGAAATTCAAGCATAACTGGCATTTTGGGGTGAAATCACTCAACTGTCTTTGAGTGCCTTGGCAATACACATAGGTTTTGGAAATATATGCTAACTAGCAATTGGTGTTTTATTTGACGTGAAAGTAGACCCTTCATTCTAATAATTTGAACCCCTTCATTCTATGAACTTCTTTAAGGTTGCCATAAAATGTAAGTTGGAGGACTCACTTTTTTGAAATTGAAAGTTTAGGGTCAAATGGGTCATAGTTTGAGGATACGTGCAATTAACTGTTAATATTAGATAACGATAGGTATATTACTACAACACTCTCCCTCCGTCTCTCTCCAACCCCCAACTTAGAAAATCCAACCTTTTCTACTCTAAACAAAGACAATTACCCTCCAGAAAACATAAACAAAGCTGAATATGAAGGGGTAATTACACTCTAAAAGGGAACTATAAACACAAAAATGAAGGCTATTCACCCAGTATTTCTTCATTAGAAATTTAAAAAGTTTGTTCAAGGAGCAACGCAAAGGGGAGAAGTTGTAAATTATTTCATTTTACAAGAGGATTCCTTGTATAATTAAATAATGACATTTTCCTTCTATCTTTTTTTTTAATCAGTGCTCGATTTTACTTCTCGTAAATTCCATTATATGAATAGAATATCTTGTTATAAAAAGAGAACCAACAAATAGAAATCCTACCAGCATTTTGGACAAAGCTTTCCCACTTCTCTGCATCCTGGACATTAATTATCAAATGCTCCGGAGCATACAAGTTCGAAAAGGAGATGGCCTGAGTTTTGGATGACCGATGTAGAATTTATCAAACAATTGCGAATATCACAGAAGAAGACGCATGCTTCAACATGTGCAATTGCTCGATTGAGGGGGAGGGGGGGGGGGATATAACTGAAACTTATATTCAGGCCACATGATACAACTCATGCAAATCATAAAAGAAAACAAACCTCAACCATGTCACGAGCGAAAACTGTAAAACTATGGCTCAATGCTTTTGAAGCAAACTCTCCCCTTGGAAGGCTTTTACATTGTTTGCTGAGTTCCTCCTCAATAGCCATAAGATCCACACCATCCCCGGCAATTACAAGAACAACCTGACTGTCCGGGCCATGCTCAGCCTGAAATTGCATATTAGTTACTCACATGTTCGGCAGAAAATATTTAACAATTAAAGCATGGGGGTTGTATATTAGCGTCAATCTTTATCTCTTATGCAAGGGGAAGTGACTGAAATTTGAAATATCAGGCCATAGGAAAAAGATAAAGTCCTATATTACTTTAATAATCACATGACATTGCAACTCAAAGAGGAAATGTTTATCATATTCCATGATTGGATGTAATTGCCACAAAATTCTCCCCCATTCATTTGATATATGAGCATTGACGTCCAACTGATAAAAACCTACATTCTCCTTTTCCCCTTTCCCTTTGCTTATTCTTGTCAACAATAAAGTTGATTCAATTTCGAATCAAGTGCCAAATTCTGTGTCAAGGTAATAATTTATCTGCTTGTCATAAGATAACACTATTTTTTGGGATAAGAAATGGAAAAGAACTTTGCATGAAGGAAAGTATTTACAAAGGGTCGGGCATGAAGATGAAGATGAAACCACAAACCATAGTCAACTCAAACATAGCATACACTTTTTCCATACTCTCCCTAAATAACACAATTTCAATCAATGATTAGAGTGGTTATTAGAAACCAAGTGAAGCATGTCAAGGAAGAAAATACCTGAGAAAGAAGATCCGCTGCTATATGAACAGGACTTGCATATCTATCAGCGATAACTAAAACTTCTGAAGGGCCAGCAGGCATGTCAATTGACACCATTGCTTCGCTGTTCTGCTCAAAGTTCATGTTTATTGAGTCAAGCAGACCACATAAAATAGTCTCATCTATCCTATTTCAGAGAATCAGAACTTCAAAATACTACAAAATTCAGCTCTTTCTATTTACTTAGTCCAAACATGTACGACAGCTCTGACGTATCCCTCCTACATAAAATCATCTCTATCTTTACTTTTTCTTCTTTAATTTTTTCCCTCCACTTTCTTTGTTAAGCTATCTCTTAATGAATCAAATAGTATATACATAGAACTTGCAAGAGAGTCAGACGCAATTGTGAGCCTGCCGCATACTAAACACGTGCTCCTTTTTCATCAATACCATATGCATGCATTATATTCTAATACCAGTGGAGTTCCACTGAAATTAATTTGGACAAAGTACGCATACTTGGAGAATCATTTTAGCAGCTGTGACATATTGATTTCCAGGGCCGAAAAGTTTCTCAACCTGCAGATCATATAAAATAATTCTCTTGAAAATTTAACCAAACAAAAGTCAAATTTCAAAGGATCTTTTTTTTTGGAAGTCCAATTTCAAAGGATCTTAAAACATGCAGCCAAAGAATATTGTTTGACTCTCTGCTCGTGTGCCTTCTTTTAATTCGAGGTTCTGGGATGTTTTTCCGCTAGCTCTTTTATGGTCCATTTGGAGGGAAAGAAACGCTAGGACTTTTCATGGACTAGAACTTACCTCTTGTAAAGTTCTTTTAGGTCTCCTTAGAACTTTAGTAGATTGGTTTGAGATTCTGTTTGTAGGTTGTGACCCAGGAAAATTCTGGATGGAATCTTTGCGATCTACTCTTTTGGTTGTATTTCCCCCTTTCTTTAGGGGTTTCTGTAATACATCTTCTCTTTACCAATAAAAAAATCAATCTTTAATGTGTACAAAACAGTATTCACTAATGAAGTTAAATAAAGCATCATTTGCGCCCTCCTGGTCCTACAAGCATAACAATCCCATACTAGTTATTAAAGTAGCCAAAGCCGATATGCATATCCATCATCATGCAGAATACCCATGTTAAGACTAATAAGTAATTAAATTAAACATCACCCACTGACTTAAACTCCTGTGATGAGATGTATTCTAAGAAAATATCAGAAAACATGGCCCAACATCAAACCCTGCCTCATCGCCATTCTTCTCCTCTGAAAATTAATTGTCCAACTGTCGCTCAGTAAATCCATGTCTAATATAAATGTTTTTGGGATCTGTCTATTTCTTCTAACATTTCTTGTACAGAATACTCACTTGCCATAGTTTAAGTTGTTTCTTAATATGGTGATTGACAAGGATCCTCAAATTAGTAACTCAATGTTAAAAAAGTACAGATATAAATGACTTTCGTTTATTAAAATGAGTAAAGGTTCCTGAGGCCATATGTACAACTACAGATATAAATGACTTTCATTTATTTAAATGAGTAAAGGCTCCTGAGGCCATATGTACAACTACAGATATAAATGACTTTCATTTGGAAGAATATCAGCCACTTGGCCATCACTAAAAGCTACTGCACACTATCAAATGACATATCTAGCAGAAATTATACCTTGGGACAAGATCCTGTACCCCAGGCCATCGCAGATATAGCCTGCAAACCTTTAAGTGTCAGATTTCATGAACGTATTGCTAATAAATACACGACAAACCAAAGTCAAGAATCAGCACTGTCAACCACATATGAGCAAAGCACTTAATAATGTTTTTGAACCTGAGCTCCACCAGCTTTAAGGATATGAGTGACACCAGCCTTTTTGGCACAATAGAGTACCTCCTAAAGAATAACATTAATCAGTACTCTTTGTGCAATTTATTAAAATGACAGTTATAATGTTAAATAAACACCTTGCATATGCTGCCATCCGAACTTGGTGGTGTAGCTAGTACAACAGTTTTACACCCTGCAATTTGTGCAGGCTGACGCACGGGAAAAAAATCAGATCCATCCGGTGATTTAAGGAAGCTAAGGCATTTAAAGCAGATCGTAAGATATCAACTTACAACTGAAAGCATGAGTGCAGTTGAAGGTAAAACAGCAGTTCCACCAGGAACATAGAGACCCACAGAAGCAATGCTTCTTGCCACCCGTTTACATTTTACTCCCTGGAAAATTTGAGTAGTTAAAGGTGTATATGCAGAGACGATAAGATGGTTGCATAATATCAGAGGAATTATCAACTTACTTTCATATTCTCAACACTTTTTTCAACTGATTTCTGAGCTGCGTGAAAGGCATGTATGTTGTCATATGCGATATCAAATGCTTCCTTAACAGCTGGATTAAGCTGAGGAAAAAGGAAAATACACTATTATTAGGCATTGCAATAATAAAAAAACACCTTAGAAAGAAGCCAAACTATATTTAATCAGCTAAACTAGAGATAATGAGATATTTTCCCAGTGAAACATAAACCAAATTACCACTGGATTGGGCAGGTCAGAGACTTTCAATACTATCTGATCCAGATCGACTTTGTCAAATTTGGCTGTATAACTGTAAGATTTAGAATCCAAATCTAAGAAATGGTAAGTGTTACTGTTACATGTTAAGTATTGGGCATTTGATAGTGTATGAAATAACTAATCTTGTAAGAAAAGAAGATGGCAGACAATATTTCTATAAAAATAAGAATTAAAGAATAATAAGAATCAAAGAAGCACCAACTCTTTAACTGCAGCATCGCCTCTTTTGCGAACATCATCAACAATGGGCTGCACCTGAATGGCAGAGCTTTTCAATTGATCAGGAACTTTATGTATGAAGTATGTGGTAAAGCAAGAGACCGTTTTTTGTGCTTGGTGAATTTAAATCACTTACAATGCCAAAAATAGAAGAAAAATCTATACGAGGACGAGCCTTAAGGCTATCGACTTCAGCATGAGTGAGCTCGGATAATCTGTAAGACTTCATTGAACAGCTAATCTGGTTACAATTTATTCCTACGACAAATAATCAGGCAAAAGAAAGTCAACAAGAAGTGGAAACATCAATAAGATGTACACACTATACATTTAGAAAATATAGGCATGAAAGTTATACAAGTTTCTAGCATCCAAATGAACTATTCTATCATCTTCTTTTATATCACAGCCACTAATCATATAATTCTGCACCGGATACCCTTTCAGTTTCATGGAAAAGAAACAGCCTTCATTCATAGAGAAAACACAGTTAAAAAAGAAGAATTAAATCCTAACCGACTGCCAGGCATTATTAGCAGTAACAAAACGGTAAGCTTGCCTGCGGACAATCGAAAACTTCCGCGATATACGGTTTTCGGACCACAGACAAGTTGCAAATTCCGAGTCCAGCTGGGTCTAACCAAGCAGTTGCTACTCCCATTAAAGCTTAAAAGCTGGCTGCCCATTACCACCTTCAATCAGATCGACCGAAATGTAACACTAACACATATCGAAACCAAGTAAATCAACAGCAAGAACTCAAAATTTAACTGTAATTACTTGACCAACATGAGCTCCTATTATTAATACAACAACAAAAACGGCCAAATAATTGGAAGACGTAAAGAAGAAGTGGCCTTGAAGGGTTACCAAGTGATGAGAAAGGACGACAATGGCGGCAACGGTGGCCTGAAGGGTAGAATGGACGATGTTCCTCCCTGCGTCGGTAGTATTGGGCTTATCCGTGAATTAAAAAGGCCGACTGAGAAGCCGCCGAAAAATCCAAAGGCAATTTGCCCGGACTGATCAAACTACGGACCGAATCAAACCGTTATTCGGTTCGGTTGGTTTAAGCAGCTTAGTATTTTTTTCCAACCAATTAAAATTCGAGAGAAATTCAGAGTACGTCAATTTGAAAAAAAAAAAATAGACAAAAATAAAATAAAAATAAAAATAATCAACCTAACTCTGAAAAAAAAAATTGATGTCAAAAACCATTTCCTATGCGTCTCAACAAAATTTTATATAATATATATTATATATATAAAATATACTGTAAATATCACATAAATATAATAGATATTATATAATTTAGGCGTGAATTTCCATTTTTCTTAAAAACATGTGTCAATGGCTTCTTTTATGTTTTTTATATATACTTGCAGTCATATTTTTTTTGTTTTTTTTTAAAAAGTTGTCTATTTGTTTACTAATTAAAACTTAATACCAACAAGATAGATCTTGTTGGCCAATGATCATTTCAACCTCCAGTTCCAAGGCTCGATATTGGATCAATGTATTTATTCTTCCCTTCACAAAAAAAAGTATCATATATTATCTCACCAAATTAATCTAACCTAAGGATTATAAACAATCAACCCACAAAAGAATTCAAACACATGAAAATAGGACATATTTCCCCCAAATTCTATTTCTCACGCTTTGCTGTCTATTAAACGGCTAAGTTTCCTTCCGAAATTCGATTTCTCACGCATTACGCTCCACAAGGCTCTATATTTCCCCCTCAATTCTCTCTCTGTCTTCACTATCTGCCCTTTTTAATTAGTCAATTTGGATGGTCTATATCTGATTGGAAGGTCTCAGATGTAACTTCTATACTAGTATTGCTCAGAATCCAAAGCTGTCATCTAATAGACGTTTGATTGGAAGGTTAGTCATATGGAAGGTTAGTCAATATGACTCGTCTATATCTGATTGGAAGGTTTCAGATGTAACTTCTACACTAGTATTGCTCGGAATCTAAATCCGTGATCTAATAATAGACGTTTGTTGTTTGTCTGTCATAACTGTGCATATCACACACACCTTCTCAAATATTTGCTTCACAGTTGGGAAGTGCCACCAACTCCCTTTCTCCTCTCATTCTTTGTCTACTTTATTTTGTCAAATTACTTAGCTTTGCATTTGGGTTTCTTAATAACATTTGTATTCAGAATGCTACCAACCAATGACTGAATTTGGTAGGATCATTGGAAATAAGATTGTCAAGTCTTGCATATATCAATAATTCCCTTCATCCCCTTCATCAATGATTACTAAATTTCAGAATTAAAAGTCCTTGAAAAAAGATTGTGTACTTGAGTTACTACACTTACTCTGCCATACAGAAAATTTCTACAAGAACCAAAATTTACATTATACGTATATCATCTATGTATGCAAAGGCAAAATTTACAAAGAGATTGAGTCATTCTCATTCAAAAAGCTCATGGACTTTCTTGCTGAATTGTCAAATCCTTGAATACCTGCAACCTGTTTCTTCTCAACATCTTTACATTCTCTCCTGACATGGAGGAAGAATCCTTTCCACTTCCCTGCAGAGACGGGTCGATGTTATTGAAACCAAGTGACCGCCTCACGGCTTGATTCCTCGACGAGAAAACATCCCCTGACCCACCACCAAATTCATCTTTTACGTCTACTTCTTCCAACTTAACTCGGTTTATATTGAAATTCAGATTTTCATCATTAAACATTTCTTCAACGCTGCAATCACTGCGTAGTACGTCTTCTTCTTCCTCTTCAACCATATCTGCCCAGCTTTTCTTCCCATTAAAATTTGATAAATCAAGTTTTGACCGATCATCATTATCTGTCTTGGATTGACGTATAACGTCTGATTTATTGGCGACGTTTCCTTCCAGTCCGCGTTGCAGTAAAACGGGCCCCACGATGGGATTTTGGTAGACATTGGCATCATTGGCTCTCGGATTTTGGTTAAGTGTAGAATGCTCAAATGAAAGTCTCCGATTAGAACTGGTAACCACATCATGTCGCCAGTTACGGGTATGCTGCTGATTTCTATCACTGAAGCCCCATGGAGGACACTGTCTTGGCTGTGTAAATGGAACTTGTAGATTGCCCTTTGCTGGAGACGGTGAAGAATAGTTTTGATCTTGTTCATTTAGCATCTGCAAAGCACGTTCATACGACTTGGCATACGATTCATCCATTGGTTTACCTCCAGAAGAAATCCTCACGGCCTCAATCAAAGACTTTGCTTCTGCCAATCTGTTCATGTGCATCAAACATATTGCCAAATTGCATTGCTTGTTCTTATCCGCCTCCAAACACAAAGCTTTCCTGAAATCAGAAAATGATGTTGTTTTCGATTCAGTAAGTATTTTCGAATAAATTTTCTAACAACTTAATTAGGAACAGTTTTCAAATCAGTTAACAAGGTAAATGAAAAGCGAAACTACACACGAATAGGAAACAAACCTGTAATGTTGTTCAGCAATTCCATAATTATGTTGTTGCATGTATGCCCAGGCTAAGTTGCCTAAGATTCTGTTTTTAGATATGAAGAATTCCAAGTGAGGAAATTGGCCTAAAATAATAACAAGAAGAAAAAGATAAACAGAATGTAACCTTAATAGCTACCTTGATCTCTCTTGCTCAATACTTATTTGAACCTTCTTCCCTTGTGATCTGGCTGTCTTTGTCCTCCTTCCATTAAAACCAATTCCTTCTTCAATTTGCTTCAGTTTAACTTGAAGCATTTCTATCTCTTCTTCTATCCTCCCTGATCTCTGCAAATTTTTAAATCCCTTTAACATGGTCAAGCATTATGCTGGCAATTAATATAAATGTTAAACTTAGATCCCTATAAAACTGAAAACTTCAGCAGTTTCAAAATCCCACTCAAAATACTCCCTAAAGTAAAACATGCTCTTCTTCACCCACCAATTTGCAAAAAGAAAAAAACAGTTCTTGTTTTTATCAGTAAAGGTATTTGCATTCAGAAGTAAAAAAAAAAAAAAGAAACTAATTAAATAAAAAATCATCCAACCATCCGAAATGTAGAAGGCCTTCTTATTTAGTCTTAAACAAACTCTTGATATCCAATTAATCTTTCTAAAAATGGAACACAAACAATTGCCATCTAAAACAGCGTCCTCAAACTTAGTCACCAGTTCAATTCCCTAAAATTAGTAATAAGACAGGAGATGAGCAAGAAGTGGGTTGTAGTCATACCTTGTATAGTTCAACAAGAACATTGTCAATGGATTCTTGAGAATCATATGGACAAAGACGACGAAAAGATTTGATAGCCTCAATTGCTTCATCTGATCTATCCAATTGTTTCATCACAATTGCCATATCTTTCAATGCACTGTCGACTCGATCCCCAGCATTTATTGCTGCCCAAAATAAGGATATTGCTTTGCTTGGATCTTTCTCTATCAACTGCCAACAAAATTTAGCCATGTTCACATACTGTCTTCTTATGAAAGAATTTGAAAGTCTTTGCCTTTTCTTTTTTATCAATTTCTCTAAGAAAATCATCACACACCACATCCCAGTTATCTGTGGGCAATAAAAATTGATTTCTCCATAATTACAGGACATATATCCATTTGTCAGTTTCAGAAAACTTTAGAATCTTTTCTTTTCATTTGATCAAATTCACTCGAAAATCAACATAGTGCTTGACATTCACCCAAAAACCAGTTATCTCTGAACAAGAAAAATTGATTTCTTGATAATTACAACAAGAACCCAACTGGAATCAGAAGTTAAAATTATTACAGAAAATGCACAAAAGTTTTAATTCAAATGTTTTTTCTTTCATCGAAGTATGCATCTTTTACAGAAAAAAGAAAAACCCAATTTAGAATCAATAACATCGAGCAAAAACAAGTTATCTTTGGATGAGAAAATTTGTTTCTCTCCATAATTACAAAACAATCATAAAAGAAAATTAAATTCAAGGGTTTTCTTTAATCAAATTATGGATTTTTAATAAAAAATAACATTTAAAATTAATAACAACGAGAATCATGAATAACAAATTTGAAAAAAAAAACGAAGGAAAAACAACAGAAACCATTAGTAAAGAAAATTTTAAGTGCTGACCTGAACTTGTTTGGCCTTAACGTAAGGAGAATCGCCAGAAGGGACTTTATGAATAACATGGAAAATATCACCTTTATTCACACCAGGTGACGATCTTTTCCTCTCTGACATCGGCATTCTCGGCGACCGCCAAGTCCTCGAGTTCCATGTTGGCGGCGGGGTGGAGAATCCCCTTGCCGGAATATTCTTGTCGTTGTTCCACATTCCTATTTCTGTAAGTATTCGAATCAAATCGATCTTCCCCCAGAAAATTATCGGACGTAATTTATCTTGAATTTACCAAGAAAATGATTAATTTCTACTTGTACCAAAACTGCTGTATCAATATAGTATTAGTGGTTCTAATTTCTATAATTGAAATGAGACTGAGAAAGAGAAAGAAGATGAGAGTGAGAAACTTGGAGAGAAAACAGAGAACCGGAGACGGTGTTGTGAGAGAACGAAGGAAAACGCAGAGAGAGGTGAAGCAGACAGAGAGAGTGAGAGAGAATTTGGGAAAAACATAGCCGTTGGGTCCTCATTTACACGAGTTTTAAACACGTGCAAAGTCCCCTTCCAGTTCTCGCCTCTTTACTAACAGAGTGGACCAGAAATATGGTGTTGAAAATCAAATAAAACCGAATCAAAATAGGTCGTTTCTTCGATTTTTTATGTGTGTTGGGTTTGGTTCGATTTAAGAAAATGATTGAACTGAAATTTCAAACTAGTCCTAAACAACCAAATCAACCTTTCAAAGATCTTTTAAATATCTACTAGATACATATGATTATAACAAAACATCAAGCAATCCATTGATGCAAAACATTATAATCATCAAGAGGGCAAACTAAACGTATCAAAATTCTCAAAACTCATTAGTCTCCTCTACTACTACTACTCAGCCATTCACTGTTGATCAAAACCGATACAAAATCTCCTGAAAGTACTTTCTTGATCATAAATGTCCGAATTCACGACTTCAATTTCAACGAAAATCACCAAGCTTCCTGTAAAGGAAATTTTTCCTCTAAAACAAAAAAATCAAAAGCAGTGAAAGTAAATACGAGAATGAGCAAATTGTAATGGCTTGTATTCGATCATCTTTCAAAGTCCTATATTTATAGGCTTGTAACACAAAATAATTCCCGAAAGAAACAAGCATAAACATAATATTTTTTTAGAACGATTTTATGTTCCAAGATTTGTTTCATATCTTAGGGGAATAACTGAGCCTTGTTTATCAATATAACAAATTATTTTGGTGTAGTACGACAAATCTGATGATGGTTGTGATTGCTACCAAATTTACAGTGGTAAGGTTCTCTCGATCGACTTCTCTATCCTTGATGAATTCAACTTTTACATTTCAGATGCCCTGACTAGGCGCTTGACTCCAGATTAGCTTCTTCAGATCCGCCAACGTGACAAATTCCATGGCATTTACTTTGATCGTTTCTCCCTTCTCTGCTGACGTGGCTGAGCACCGAGAATTATTCATGTTTATTTGCCCTCATCACACTAGATGAAGTCTTTCTTCATCAGGTGTAATAATCTGATTTCTTGATCCTTGACATTAGATTCATTGCGACCTGCAATTATAATGACCTGTAAAAGTTATCAACAGTCGTAGAGTTGCCTTACCGAATTACGTGTGTTTGAGGGTTGCGTGTGCTTTCTTTTGTTTTACTGTTCGCATAATGGTATGTTTCGACGTTCTAATTCTCGTGCGAGCTAAGAGTATGACCTGGCCTTCTGATTCCCATTCTTGTAAAAGCCTGATATGGTGCTTCGGTCTTTGCTCCCGATAATAATCTGATCTGGTGCTCTAATTTCCACTCTCGATAATAATCTGATCTGGAGTTCAGCTTCCGTTCTCGCTTGGGGCTGATCTGACGTTCTGTTTTCGTTCTCGCTTCGGTCTTTGCTCCTGATAATAATTTGATCTGGTGCTCTAATTTCCACTCTCGATAATAATCTGATCTGGTGTTCTGCTTTCGTTCTCGCAGGGGTCTGATCTGGCGCGCGGTTTCTGTTCTCGCTGGGGTCTGATCTGGCGCCCCCGATTCCATTCTCGCTAGGGTCATCTACTCTAGCACCTCGAATTCATGCTCTGACGTTTTGACTCTTCTCAATCATTTCTTTCGTCGCTTCCCATCCTTCTGCTCAGATTTAATAGAGGTGATTACCTTTTTGTCAGAACGCGCCATCCTTCTTTCCAGCTGTCAACCCCTGAATGGTATTAACAGCGACGGTCCGTTTTCCCCTGTAGATTTCCCTTCAATCGAGCGCATGTTAGTCCATTTCATTTTTCTTAATTAATTTCTATAGTCCTTCGTGCTCCAAGTCAATATAAATTCTCACTCTCTACCTCATTTTGCTTACTTTTCTCCCATTTTCTTCGTAAGTCTTCTGTTACCTCTTCTCTTCTTCTCTTTCCTACTAACAATTCCAGTAGCCATGAGTTGGGGTGGGGTTGAATTTAAGCCTATTGTACCCTTAGTCAGGAATCCAGCTGAGCTTAATGAATTTCTTTCCATCTTTCATGAAGCTTTCCCTTCTGACGTCATAGTTGGATTAGGTGAGAGTGGAGCACCAGGTTACCCTTGTAAGTCCCCATACCAAATAACCTTAAGTCCAATGTACTTCGCCTTGGGTCTCAAACTTCCTTTCTCCCCGTTTTTCCAAGAGTTCTTCCACTGGTGTGGCCTTGCCCCTTCACAATTCACTCCCAGTACTTACAGGATTCTCCTTGGTTTTGAGGCATTGAATAGGAGGTTTAGTTTCGATTTAGGGGTCAACGAATTGAGATGCTGTTACGTAATCAAACCTAGGGATGAGATTTACTATCTATTTAATCGAACTTTAGGAAAGAGGGGACCGATGGTGACCAATATTCCCCCGGGTGATAAAAATTGGGAGAGGGATGTTCTGGTCATTGGCGGAAATTGGGGCGGTGATGGCCGCTGGAGAATTCCCAGGACTTGGGGGACTTTCAGTAAGTTGTCGGAGCCCCCATTTCCAAACTCCGTTTTCCTTTAAATCTGCTCTTATTTGATTTTTCTCTTTATCGTTCATTTTGTTTTTTTTTATGTTGGCTCTCTATTTTCCTGCAGATAAGCTTAAGAATAAGAAGCCCTACATAACTAAGGAGACCGCAGAGAAGCTAAATCTTGCCTTTCGCTGCCGGCACAGAAAGTGGTCTGATCTCCTAGACCAGCGCGGGGACGTCACACTTGCTCACTCTCAACCCTCAAGGGCGCCTCTCGTTGCTGTACCACTGTCTATTCTACCACGAGACCTGTCCATCGTTCCTCGTTCAGCTCCATTTACCATATCTACTACATCATCTCTTTCCTGCCCAGCGAGAGATTCGCGCCACTCTTCCCCCAGCAGTTCTGCTTCTGACTCTTCAGGGGAGAATATCCTACTTCAGAGAGTGAAGGAGAAGCTGATCATGTCTAAACGTCTTCGCACCATGGTGGGTGAAGTGGGGAAGCGAACTCGCTTTAGATCAGACGAGATCAGTTCTTCCAGGGATCCTCCCGTTCTGAACATTTCTCACTTTCAAGGCGAGGATTTACCCCCCCCCCCCCTGCTGTTACTCCTCCCCTTCTCACTGCTCCCACGCTAGCTCTGCCAGATACTAGTCAAGACCCTGCTTCTGGATCTCAGGGTGCTGTTGGTGGTCCTGTCCCTTGGCAGTTCAGGAAATTTGTCGACATACCCTCGTCAGTCTGTTCTGTAGACGATGCTTAGTCGTCTCATGCAGTTGCTCGCGAAATTAATTCTGAAGCTGATCTGGTCAGGACTCGCAGTCAGGGATTGGTGACCTCGTTTCTTCTCTCAGCCACGACTTAGTCAGGGTATAGCTCTTTGTCCTTTTCCTTTCCTTAACTATTTTCTTATCATCTTTGTTTTTCCCCAAGCCCTTTATTCATCATAACGCTCTTCAAGAGCATCATGTTGCCCGAGACTTGGCGTTGCAGAAGTTTCGAAAGGATGTAGCCCATTCTGCTGGCATTATTGAAGGTCTTCGCAATGAAGTTGCTCAACTGAAAGAGTCAAAGTCCGTGATGGACGAGACAGTGAAGAAACCTGCGTTAGAACTTGATGGGACTAAGGCAGAGATTTCTTGTCTGACGGGATCTCTGGGAGCTGCAAATGAGGCACTAAAGGCTGCTGAGGAGTCTTTGGCAGCTGCTGAGGCAAGCAAGGCTCAGGCTCTGGAGAAAAAAGAGAAAGAGGTTGGAGAGGAGTACCGGGCCCTCTTCGATGAAGCCGAGCAGGTGATTTATAGTGTGGGTTATAGAGATGGCTCATTGAAGGCTCCTCCAAGGAAACCTCTCTACGATGTTCCTGTTGATGAGCAGACTGAAGCCACTACTTCTGTAGGCCGTGAGATCAACCCTCATGAAGCTGCTGACGTTGCTCCACTTGCCTTTGCCCCCACCGAGGTCTCTTCTGAAATGCAGAATGTGGATGCTGCTTCCCTTTAGTTTTTTTAAGCAAGATGCAATTTTATATTTACTTCAATTTTATCAATGTAAAAGCTTTGCAAACTCTTTACCCTTTATCTTTCTTCAAAATTATATCAATCAGGATCATTAATCTAAAAGTTTTTACCTCATTGATGTGCACATGCGCTACTTGAAATGAAATAATAACCTCTGAAATGCTTGAGCTTTCTGGTCTGGTTCAGCTTCTGAAACTTTCTCATTATGAACTTCTGAGTTTTCTGGTCTGAGCCTCGTTATACCTTTTTATCAAGGTCCAACTCTACCTTCTGGTCTGGGCTTAACTCTTAGAAGACTTGCCCCCTTAGTTCCTTCTTAGAGTAGGACTTATGAATTGCCCCTCCCAAGTACTTAAGCCCTTAGTTTCTTCTAAGAATAGGACTTATGAATTGCCCCATCCAAGTACTTCCGCCCTTAGTCCTTTATGAGAGTAGGACTTATGAATTTCCCCTTCCAAGGACTTGCGCCCTTAGTTCATTATGAGAGTAGTACTTATGAACAGACCATTCCAAGGACTTGCGCCTCTAATTCTTTTTGAGAGTGAAACTTATGAATTGGCCCTCCCAAGGACTTCCTCCCTCAGTTCATTACCGTGTTTTCCTGGAAGAAGAATTAGAGAGTTGACAACAGATATTTTTATGTGGAAAACCCTTGCGGGAAAAACCCACGGGGAGAAATATTCACTGTAAAATCATAATTACACAAAGTACTTCTTAAAATGAAACGCATTCCATGGTTTTGCCAGGTCTACTCCTTCCTCTATCATTAAGTAGTAGTACCCAGTTCCTCCTATGCCACTGCCGATGTGTGGTCCTTCCCAAGTTGGCCCTAACTTCCCCTATGACTGAAAGACTTTTCTTAGGACTAGATCCCCTTTCTGGAATTCCCGTTTCTTCATTCTTTTGTGAAAATAGGATCTCCTTTTCTGATTATAAAGCGCTACTTTGGCTAGGGCAGCTTCTTTTTGTTCCTCAAATTGATCCAAACTTCTCTTGAGGAGTTCATCATTGTGTTGCTCATTCAACTCTGATCTCACTGTTGGGCTTCCAATTTCGACATGAATTATCGCGTCTGCTCCGAATGCTAAGGCGAAGGCGAACTGTGTTTCTCCGGTGGCTTCTCTTGGAGTAGTTATTAATGCCCATAGTACAGCTGGTGGCTCCTCTACCCATTTCCCTTTCGCTGACTCTAGTCGCTTCTTCATGTTGTCGAGTATAATACGATTCGACCTCAAGGCTTGCCCATTTACTTGTGGGTAGAATGGAGTAGAGAAGTGATTGGTGATGTTCAGTCCTTCGCATAAGCCTTTAACAATTTTTTTCCATGAACTGTAGTCCATTATCTGAGACCGACCAATATCTTTGGTATTCCATATCTGCATATAATGTTTTTCCACAAAAAACCCTTGACTTCTTCTTCCCTGACTCTCGCGAAAGCTTCTGCTTCTACCCACTTCATGAAATAGTATGTGGCTACTAGCAAGAAGCGCTTCTGATCTGGCGCCATAGGGAGTGGACGGATGATGTCAAGCGCCCACTGCATGAAGGGCCATGGTCTCGCTACTGTGTTCGGTTCTTTCGAGCCATTCTGGTGATTGTGGTGAATCACTGGCATCTGTCACATTTCTTCACATATTGCTTGGCGTCTCGATGCATTCCAAGCCAGTAGTATCCCTCATTTATGACTTTCAACATACTCCTTCATGAATTTCAGCTAGGACACATTGTGCTTCTTTCTCCTTTAAGCATTTCAAGTATGGTCCTGAAAAAGATTTTCTATACAATAATCCATTTATTAATGTGTAACTTGCACTTTGTTGCTGGACTTTTTTCGCTAGGAGTGTTTCTTCAGGGAGTACTCCTTTTTCGAGATAGAGGATTAAATCGTGTTGCCAGTTGAGCTTCTCTCCGATTTCTACTTCAGCAATGATGTTCGACGAGGACTGAACACTCGATTTTTCCAAGAATTCTATAGGTACATTTCTTTTATGCGGGAATCGTAAAGATGAGCCCAAATTTGCTAACGCATCTGCGTGTCCATTAACATGGATCATAAAATATTTTCACGTTGATTACCTCATATTCTCGTAACAATGATATTCCAACTATTAGCGCTTCGTATCCAGCGTTGTTGTTTGATGCATTGAATCTCTAACGTTTCTCCAAATGGGGTTTGCACCACTACCCCAGTCTAGCTCCCTTATTGTTAGAAGCGCCATCAACATTTAGTTCCCAAAACTCGTCCTCTATTTCTTTAGGCTGCTCCACTTCTCCAGTGAAATCTGTGATGAAATCTGCTAACACTTGCCCCTTGATTGAAGTTCTCGGTTCATAGCTAATCTCATACTGGTATAATTCGATTGCCCATTTTGCCATTCTTCCACTCACCACAGAGGAGTGGAGTAGAGTTTTAACAAGTGTGTCCGTCAATACTCTAATGTTGTGTCCTTGGAAATAAGGTCTGAGCTTCCTTGCAGCAGTTACGATGGCCACTACCAATTTTTCCATCTCTACTGCCACCAAGCTTTTACTAATGAATCAGATGGGCTTCTGCTTCTTTTCTTCTTCTCTAATGAGCACAACACTCATAGTTGTTTCTGAAACTGCAACATATAAGCGGAGTTGCTCTCGAGACATTGGTTTTGAGAGTAAGTGGGGCATTGTTAAGTACTCCTTAATTCTTAATTCTGTTAAAGGTTGTACATAGAAAAAGATTTTCTATACAATAATCCATTTATTAATGTGTAACTTGCACTTTGTTGCTGGACTTTTTTCGCTAGGAGTGTTTCTTCAGGGAGTACTCCTTTTTCGAGATAGAGGATTAAATCGTGTTGCCAGCTGGGCTCCTCTCCGGTTTTTACTTCAGCAATGATGTTCGATGAGGACTAAACACTCGATTTTTCCAAGAATTCTATAGGCACATTTCTTTTATGCGGAAATCGTAAAGATGAGCCCAAATTTGCTAGCACATCTGCGTGTCCATTCTCAGTTCTTGAAATTTACTAAATCTCATCGCATTTGAACGAGTTCAACAATTCTCTCGCCCGATGTAAATACCTTATCATTCTCTCGTCTTTAGCTACGTATTCTCCCGTTACTTGTTTGACAATTAACATAGAATCATAAAATATTTTCACGTTGGTTACCTCATATTCTCGTAGCAATGATATTCTAACTATTAGCGCTTCATATTCAGCGTTGTTGTTTGATGCATTGAATCCAAACGAGATACAATGTTCTAACATTTCTCCAAATGGGGTTTGCACCACTACCTTAGTCCAGCTCCCTTATTGTTAGAAGTGCCATCAACATTTAGTTCCCAAAACTCGTCCTCTATTTCTTTAGGCTGCTCCACTTCTCCAGTGAAATCTGCGATGAAATCTGCTAACACTTGCCCTTTGATTGAAGTTCTCGGTTCATAGCTGATCTCATACCGGTTTAATTCGATTGCCCATTTTTCCATTCTTCCACTCACCACAGAGGAGTGGAGTAGAGTTTTAAAAGGTGTGTCTGTCAATACTCGAATGTTGTGTCCCTGGAAATGAGGTATGTGCTTCCTTGCGGTAGTTACGATGGCCTTTTTTCATCTCTACTGCCACCAAGCTTTTACTGACGAAGCAGATGGGCTTCTGCTTCTTTTCTTCTTCTCTAATGAGCACAACACTCATAGTTGTTTCTGAAACTGTAACATATAAGCGGAGTTGCTCTCGAGACATTGGTTTTGAGAGTAAGTGGGGGCATTGTTAAGTACTCCTTAATTCTGTTAAAGGTTGTACATAGGTTTACGACTTCAATCGTAAAGTTTAACTCTTACTCATATGGGAGTGTCTCTACCAAGTACGTATCATGGAGTGTTACTACTAAGGTGCGCCCCATGGGGTGTCGCCACTGAGGTACCCATGGGAGTCGTCTCCATGGTAGCACCATGAGGTGTCACCCGTGGCACCATTGATGTCACCCTCATGGTAGCACCATTGATGTCACCCTCATGAGTATACCATGGAGGTGCCTAGATCACCCTCCATAATTCAATTTAGCGACAACGATTACGCGCTTTAGATAAGACACACCGACACTATTACAATGAGTCGTCACATCATAAACCACCAAGTCAAGTGACAAAGACTTGGGTGGACATATGGTTTTCTGGGAACGCTCTGGACTAAACAACTCATACACATCACCCACGCGACACCCTTGCATCTACATTTGGTAACTCCCGCCTTAGAATGTCAGGGAGGACGCTAGGAGGTGAAGGGGGAGCACTCTCGAAACTCAAGGGTGATGACAAATGCTTGCTCTCTCTCCAGAAGTGAGAGTTTTTCACTCTAGAAATGGGAGTTTGTCTCTTTAAAGTGGGAGCTTATCTCTCTAAATTTCCAATCCTCTTCAAATGAAGGAGGAATCCTCCTTTTATAGGTGAACAAAAGGAGGGGGACCATTGCAACTAATCCCTTGATTAGTTGCAAGCCCGCCAATCAAATCGTGCCACCTAAGCTGACTGATCATGATTAGGTGAGTAAGAGGAGGATTGCACGTGAGCCAATCGGGTGGCGCCACGTGGGTCTTTGTGTAATGACAATGATCTAGGGAGAACACGTCTAGCCGGTGAAGCGTGATGACGGTGTTCACCTAACACCTCCTCTATAAAGGTTCTCTCAAACCAAACCTCTCCCCAAGGTGAGAGGGTAGCACACCGTCAATGTTTAGAGTGGTCGTATCGAAGAGGTATGTCCTCCGTCTAGTATAACGTAGCCCCTCCCCTAATCCTACCAGTCCACAGCCTCCTGAGCGTTCCCAGTCAACCATATGTCCACCCAATTCTTTGTCACTTGGTGGTTTAGATGTGATGACTCGTTGCAATAGTGTAGCGGTGTGTCTTGTCTAAAGCGCGTAACCTTTGTCTCCAAGTTGCATTACGGAGGGTGATCTAGGCACCTCCATGGTACACTTATGAGGGTGACATCAATTGTGCTACCATAAGGGTGACACCCTATGGAGCTGCCATGGGGATGACTCCTACGGATACTTCAATGGCGGCGCCACCCCATGGCACGTACTTGGTGGAGACACTCCCAATACACCGTAAAAGTTATACTTTGCGGGTAATCAACGTTGGGGTCGTCAACCCTCATGTACATTTAGTCCCTTGTGCAAGCACGATGCGGAGTAATCGGGCTTGTAAACAATTTCTTCAATGTAGCAATCGATGTATCATCAAGTTCCCGGTCCTTTGATTATTTTCATTACATGGTGCATGCAGGATGCATCGCTCCGATATGCCCAATGTGCCTCCTTCGCGTGGTGTAGGCATTTCCATGTTACATGATGTCAAATTTATAAGATAAATTTTTGTGGGGAAAATTTGAAAAAATTTCAATTTTTTTGGAATTCTTTTTTCGGGAGTTCCCACTCCCTTCTCCCTCTTTTGAAAATTTTGAAAATATTTGCCTGTGTTGGAGTGCCTTCGCTGAGGAGTGTTTAAAGCCAATGCATCGCACCATGCATGATGTCTATCATCGATGTTTTCAAGTAGAAGCAAGAAAGCCTATGCATCTTACAAAGTATAATGTATATTTATGGATGTTTTCAAGTAGAGGCGTGAAAGCCTATGCATCTCACCAAGCGTGCCATCTATCGTGGGTGTTCTCAAGTAGAAAGCAAGAAAGCCTATGCATCTTACCAAGCATGATGTCTATCATGAATGTTTTTTTAAGTAGAGGCGTGAAAGCCTATGCATCTCACCGCAACATGATGTTTATCGTGGGTATTCTCAAGTAGAGGCATGAAAAACTATGCGTCTCACCAAGCATGACGATTATCATGGGTGTTCTCAAGTAGAGGCGTGAAAGCCTATGCGTCTTACTAAGCATGACGTCTATCATGGGTGTTCTCAAGTAGAGACATGAAAGCCTAAGTATCTCACCAAGCATGACGTCTATCATGGGTGTACTCAAGTAGAGGCGTGAAAGCCTATGTGACTCACTAAGCATGACATCTATCATGGATGTTCTCAAGTATAGGCGTGAAAGTCTATGTATCTCACCAAGCATGGCGTCTATCATGGGTGTACTCAAGTAAAGGCGTGAAAGTCTATGCGATTCATCAAGCATGAAGTTTATCATAGGTGTTCTCAAGTAGAGGCATGAAAGCCTATGCATCTCACCAAGCATGACGTTTATCATGGGTGTTCTCAAGTAGAGAACACATATGCCTATGTAACTCACCAAGAATGAAGTTTATCATAGGTGTTTTTAAGTAGAGGCGTGAAAGCCTACGCAACTCACCAATCATGACGTTTATCATGGGTGTTCTTAAATAAAAGCGTGAAAGCTTATGCATCTCACCAAGCATGACATCTCCTTTTCTTATTTACGCTTGTCATTAAGTAGAGACGTGAAAGCCTACGCAACTCACCAATCATGACGTTTATCATGGGTGTTCTTAAATAAAAGCGTGAAAGCTTATGCATCTCACCAAGCATGACATCTCCTTTTCTTATTTACGCTTGTCATTGAGTATGAGTCCATCTCCCTCCGTGCGCGACAGAGATTCTCTTCACTTTGCACGTTCGACCATAGTGGTCCTTCGCTAGAGTGGAAAACCACTCCCCAGTAGAGTCACCAAATGTTGATGGAAGGGTGTCACGTGGGTGATGTATATGAGTGGTCTAGTCCTAGCTCGTGGCCGGAACAATACCTGAGAACGTCGGGGAGGACGTCGGGAGGTGAAGGGGGAGCACTCTAGACATTCAAGGGTAGTGACAAATGCTTGCCCTCTCTCTCTAGAAGTGGAGTTTCTCACTCTAGAAATGGGAGCTTCTCTATCTAAACTTCCCACCCTCCTCAAATGAAGGAGTAGTCCTCCTTTTATAGGTGAATAAAAGGAGGGGGGCCATTGTAACTAATCATTTAGTTGCAAGTCCGCCAATCGAATCGCGTCACCTAAACTAACTGATCATGCTTAGGTGAACAAGATGAGGATTACATATGAGTCAATCGGGTGGCGCCACGTAAGTCTTTGTATAGTGACCATAATCTAGGGAGAACATGCCTAGCCGGTAGGGCATAACGGAGGTGTCCACCCAACGCCTCCTCTCAAGGGTTCTCTCAAACCAACCCATCTCTAAGGTGGGAAGGTAACACACCTTCAATGTCTAGAGTGGTCGTACCGATGAGGTATGTCCCCTTACCAGTACAACGTGGCCTCGCCTCTAATCCTATTAGTCCACAGCCTCCCGACCGTTCCCAGGAAACCATACGCCCACCCAAGTCTTTGTCACTTGACTTGGTGGTTTGTGATTTGATGACTCGTTATGATAGCGGAGTGATGCGTCTTTCCTGAAGTACAACATTATTGTTTTCGAGTTACATTACGAAGGGTAATCCATGCACCTCTATGTTACACGTATGAGGGTGACATTAATGGTGCTACGATAGAGGTGGCATCAATTGTGCTACGGCATCAATTGTGTTACGGTAGGGGTGACACCCCCATGGTGCTGCCATGGGGACGACACCCACGGGTACCTCAGTGGCAGCACATCAAGGGGTGTGCCTCAATGGCGGCCCCCCAAGGGGTGCACCTCAATGTGGATCTTCAAGGGGTGAACCTCAGCGGTGACACTCCATGGTACGTCCTTGGTAGAGACACTCTCGATATGCCATAAGAGTTACGCTTTACGGGTAGTGAACGTTGAAGTCATCAACCCTCATGTACATTTAGTCCCCTGTGCAAGCACGATGTGGAGTAATCGGGCTTGTACACAATTTCTTCAATGTAGCAATTAGTTTTATTATCATGTCCTTGATCCATTGATCGTTCCGTTATGTGGTGAATGCGGGATGCGTAGATCGGCCATGCCTCCTCCTTTATGTGGTGTAGGCATTTCCATGTTACATGTGTGGTGACAAATGCTTGCTCTTTCTCTCTTTAAAATCAGAGAAGCTCCCACTTTAGAGAGAGAAGCTCTCAATTTCTAGAGTGAGAAAATCCCAATTTTAGAGAGAGAGAGAGAGAGAGAAAGCAAGCATTTGTCACCACCCTTAAGTGTCTAGAGTGCTCCCCCTTCACCTCCTGACGTTCTCAGGCGTTGTTCTGGTCACGAGCTAGGACTAGACCACTCCTAAACATCACCCACATGACCATGCCGCCACCAAGCAGGCTCACGCCGGCGCTCACTCCCGCGCGCGATCCCGCACACAAAGGCCCTAGCCCATATCTCCCATGCCGCCACCAAGCAGGCTTACGCTCGCACTCACTCCCACGTACAAGGCCCTATCCCGTATCTCCTATGTCGCCACCAAGCAAGACCATGCCGCCATCAAGTAGGCTCGTGCCGACACTTACTCCCGCGCTCGAAGGCATTATCCTGCATCTCTCATGCCGCCACCAAGCAGGCTCACGCTTGCGTTCACTCCCACGCACAAAGACCTTATCTCGCATCTTGCGTGCCATCACTAAGTAGGCTCATACCCGCACTCACTCTCGTGTGTGGATGCTCTATCCCACATCTCTCATGCTGCCACTAACCAAGTCTATGTTGCCACCAAGCAGGCTCATGCTGCGCTCATTCCCGTGAACGAATGCCCCTTATCCCATGCATGCCGACCCGCCACCATGCCTTCACGCCCCACGTGAGCAACAACCCGCGCCCACACCACAGGCACATACCTCCATCATGGGTGCGCAACCGAAAACCTCCACCATGGGCACGCGACTAGCCTCTATTATGGGAACACAACCAACCCCCACCATAGGCGCACAACTTACCTCGCTCATGGCATCCAACCATCCTCCATTGTAGGCTTTCAACCACAAGCATTTGCCCAGAACCATGTTCAACTGAATGTTCGAACCAACATTCAGACCCTTGCACAAACTAATGTTACACCTACACCTCCACCTTTTACTACAATAGCGCAAGCTAACTTCACCCTAAGCACGTACAACATCCTTACTGGAAGTGGTCATTTCATTACCCAATGAAAGCTCTCCAAAAGGACCCAAGAGGAGAGAGTAAGAGAATCGCTGAATGAGTTCTTTATCAACGTCAAGTCGTCATACTCGAGCGACATATCTTTGAGACTACACCCCGCAGACTATGTTCCCCCAAAGTTTTGAAAGTACAATGGCAGAAATGGGTGTGCCAAGAAAAACGAGATACGTTTCATTGATGACATGAGACCCTATGGTTACAATGAGTTCATACGTTTGAGGGAATTCTCCACATCTTTGACGGAGCGAGCTCCCACGCTCGACTTCACCCCCTCATGCGCCACTATGCTTCCACATCCAGCAAGCCGCCACTAAACTCCTACGCCAAGCAAAGTCGCCGATGGACTCTCACAACCTTAATGCCGCCACTCGACCCCCCCCTCTCATGGCGCTACTCAACCTCACCCTTCATACCGTCATTGGACTCCCTCAAAGTGTGATGCCGCCACTACACTCCCACAAGCGAGCTCCCACGCTCGACCTCACCCTCTAATCCCGTCATTGGACCCAGCGAGCTTGGTTACGCTCGACCTCACCCCCTCATGCTGCCACTCGACTTGACTTCTCTTTTCAAAAGGGGGGAGAAGGGAGAGGCGACTCCTCACATTCCAAAGTTTGAATTTTTTTTAAAAATTTACCCCCATAAAATTTATCTTATAAATTTGACCACATGTAACATGGAAATGCCTACACCACACAAAGGAGGCACATTGGGCATGGGGAATCTACGCATCTTGCATTCACCATATAGGAACAATCAAGGATCAGGGACATGGTAATGCAACTAATTACTACATTGAAGAAATTGTGTACAAGCACGATTACTCTGCATCGTGCTTGCACATGGGACTAAATGTACATGAAGGTTGATGACTTTAATGTTGACTACACGCAAAACGTAACTCTTACGGCGCATCGGGAGTGTCTCCACCAAGGACGTACCATGGAGTGTCACCGCTGAGGTGCACCCCATGGGGTGTCCCCGTTGAGGTACCCGTGGGAGTCATCCCCATGCAAGCATCATGAGGTGTCACCCCTACAGTAGCATCATTGATGTCACCCTCATGGGTGTGCCATGGAGATGGAGATGCCTAGATCACCCTCCGTAATGCAACTTGGAGACAACGATTACGCTTTAGACAAGACACACCGCTACATTATTGTAACAAGTCATCACATCACAAACTACCAAGTCAAGTGACAAAGACTTGGGTGGACATATGGTTGCATATGAACGCTCGGGAGGCTATGGACCGGTAAGATTAAGATTGAGGCTACGTTATACTAGATGGGGGACATACCTCCTCAGTACAACCACTCTAGACATTGAGGGTGTGCTACCCTCCCACATTGGGGAGGGGTTTGGTTTGAGAGAACCTTTGTAGAGGAGGCATTGGGTGAACACTGTCATTGCGCCCCACTGGCTAGGCGTGTTCTCCCTAGATCATGGTCATTACACAAAGACCCATGTGGCACCACCCGATTGACTTGTGTGTAATCCTCCTCTTACTCACCTAACCATGATCAGTCAGCTTAGGTGGCGTGATTTGATTGGCGGGCTTACAACTAATCAAGAGATTAGTTGCAATGGTCCTCATCCTTTTGTTCACCTATAAAAGGAGAACTCCTCCATGATGTGAAGGGGATGGGAAGTTTAGAGAGAAGCTCCCACTTTAGAGATAGAAGTTCCCACTTTAGAGAGAGAAACTTCCAATTTGTGAAGTGAGAAACTCTCACTTTTAGATAGAGAGAGTGTAAGCATTTGTCACCACCCTTGAGTGTCTAGAGTGCTCCTCATTCACCTCTCAGCGTCCTCCCCGACATTCTCAGGCGTTGTTACGATCACGAGCTAGGACTAGACCACTCATGCACATCACCCACGTGACACCCTTGCATCTACAAAGGCCCATTCACTCTCCTCATCCCATTTGTCGATAGAGTTCTTTCTCAGCTTACCAAAGAACGGCTTGCATTTTTCTGTAGATATGGAAATAGACCTGTTGAGCGTCCCGAGTCTCCCAGTTAGTCCTTGAATTTGTTTTTTATTCCTCAGGGATTTCATCTCTATTA
The DNA here is from genome assembly GCA_003255025.1 of Datisca glomerata. Lineage (NCBI taxonomy): Eukaryota > Viridiplantae > Streptophyta > Magnoliopsida > Cucurbitales > Datiscaceae > Datisca > Datisca glomerata. The sequence goes on from QANY01011556.1 coordinate 389,135, forward strand.
TAGCCTTCACCTGGTTTGGATAAACTTCTATCCCTTGCTGAGTTATCAAGTAGCCAACGAATTTCCCTACAGCTACGCCGAAAGTACACTTCTCCGGGTTCAGCTTCATTGAGTTTTTTCTTAGGACCAAGAAAGCCTCCTCTAGGTCTTGGATATGGTTCGTTCGTTCATTTCTTTTTACCAACATGTCGTCCACGTACACCTCCATATTTCTCCCGTTCTGACTCTAGAATATTTTGTTCACCAATCTCTGGTATGTGGCTCTTGCATTGTTCAGCCCAAAGAGCATTAGTTTATAACAAGATATGTCATATTCAGTAATAAAAAAAGTTTTTTCTTGATCAGGTTGGAACAGTTTCACCTGGTTATATCCGGAGTAAGCGTTTATAAAGATGAGGAGTTCATGTCCAGATGCAGCATCCACCATTTGATCAATTCTGGGAAGCGGATAGTCATCCTTTGGACAAGCTTTGTTTAAGTCGGTGAAATCCACACAGATTCTCCATTTGCCATTCTTTTTTCGCACTATTACCACATTGGTCAGTCACTCCGGGTAGACAACTTCTCTGATGAACCCTGCGTCCAGTAGCTTACCTACTTCTTCTTTTATTACTTTATTTCATTCTGGTGCGAAACTCTTTTTCTTCTGCTTTACTAGTTTTACTGCCGGATCACTTTCAACTTATGGCTAACTCTAATGCTGTTACATAACAGATGTTTGGTCGTTAGTGTTTCTGGCTTCGTTGTCTCCATTATAGGCCGCGTTGATCTAGTTCTAGGCATGTTCAGTGTTTTTGGTTGGGTCTCTCAAGATTTTTCTCTCGGCTTTAAGTGAAAGTACCAAAATGTAAAGTAATTTTTTCCTCTAAAACAAAAAATATCAAGAAGAGAGAAAGTAAATACGAGAGTAAGCAAGTTGCAATGGTTTGTATTCGATGATCCTTCAATTTACAATTTGGCCTGTATTTATAGGCTTGTAACACAAACTAATTCCTAAACAGAATATTTTTTGAGATTAAGTTTATCTTCCAAGATTTGCTTCATCTTTTAGGGGAGTAACTGAGCCTTGCTTATTAATATAACAACTTTTTAAATTCAAATTATTTTGGTGTAGTGTGGAAAATCTGATGATGGTTGTGGTTGCTACCAAATTTATAATGGTAACAATTCTCTCGATCGACTTCTCTATCCTTCATGAATTCCTATGCAACTTTTACATTCCAGCTGCCCTGACTAGGCGCTTGACTCCAGATTAGCTTCTTCAGATCCGTCAATGTGACAAATTCCATGGCATTTAATTTGATCATTTCCCCCCTCTGTTGACGTGACTGAGCACCGATAATTATTCATGTTCACTTCCAATCCCATAAATCTCTGAAGCGTGAAAAGAAAAGGACTCAATTGTAAGTATGAGTTCGTGGCAGAGGGAAGATTCAATGGCGGAGCAGGCGAGCATATCGGAGACGCAGAGATGTCGGAGAGGAGGAAGAGAGATGACGTGAGGAGGAATTTGGAAGGAACTGTAGATTTCTATTGAGAAAATTTCATCGATTAAAGTTATGGTGTTGTTTGGTGCTTGTATTCCTAATTGGTATATTTGTTTCAAGTGGATCACGAGCTTTCCCATGAATTCTTCAATTTCATCATATCTTCTCGTTTGTGTCGATGATGATGATTTGAACGCGTATAAATTCATCGCCCAGCTTCTTCTTTCCTCCATATCCATTGCTCTGATTAAAACATTAGTGTCGACAATGACTAGATCGTTGTTTAATAAAAAAATTTTATTAACTCACAGTCTAGTACACTAAGTTTAAAATTTTAAATTTAGACAACTTGATTTTTTTTCTCTGTAAAGAATAAATATCATTAAAAATATTTCTTTTTTTAAATTTTTCTCTACTTTGAGGTGTATATATTATGAGTGTCACTGTGAGTTTGAGTAGTAGAATTCTTTTTTTTTTATACATTGTAACTTTCACCAAATAAATATAATGGACCGAATGGCACTGAGATTCTCCCCAATGCCAGCTATATTTTGTTTACATAATATGTATATTCTCATTAGACACATACCTCTCTTATTAATATTTTAGTTTATAATATAAATATTCTCTCTAGTTTGTTTACATATTATTTTTTTTCAAATGTGGGTGTTTAAACCGAAACCATCATTTTTTTTTCTTCTAAAATCACAAACCATCCTCTTCCTAATCAGATCAGGTCTATACAGAAAAGTGTTTTATGATCATTTCCTAAAAATTAATATTTTAACTAAATATGTCTAAGTGTCATTTTTCAACGTAGAGGGAGTACCCATGTCATTTAAGCCAACTCATAGTGTCATTAATATTAAAATCAAATAGTCCTGATTGCTTGGACAATTAGAAGATGAGAAATGATACCTCACGTCTCAAATTACTTTCTTGAGAGATCATTTCAAAGTTCTTGGTTTTAGAGTTAATTACAAAATGCACACTTGCTTCAACAACTCAAGATCTTTACTAAAATTTCCTAAGTTTCTATAAAAGAACGGCCCTTGGATTAGCCTACTAAATTTGTTATCAACATTTCCATTCGTTATCAACATTTCAATTGGTAGGAACCTGCACGACAAGATGTTTGCATATTGAATTATCTGTAATGGTCATACTTAAAGGGTTATATACCCGTTCGTATTTCAGATTTTTATCATGCTTCTTTATCACGCATCTCTACTAGCAAAAGAATTGCATCACGCATCCTTGTAGTTCAAAAGAATTGCATCATATCCTTGCTATTAGCAAAGTTATTGTTTGCCAATATTATTCCAAGGGTTTCGGGATTAACTTTGTTTTGATTCTTAGTGTTCTCCAGTCTGGTCTAGTCCCAAGTACATGCACTGAGTTAATATGTTGTCAGATGTGCTAAATGGTTGGATCATGCTAACTAGTCTGAACTCACTAACATTTCCAAACACATGACATTACTAATCAGTACTAGCTTATCTTCTTAAGGGATCATCATACATGTATGAAGTGTGTTGGTTAGGGTATATAAAATATTAGGCATTGTAAATTAGCCTGAGAATCTGGCGTTTCAGCTACCACAATAGTTTATTCTACTCATATTTCTTGTAAAGTGGTCACTACTTGAGCCACAGGAGATGTTTCTTACCCTTCTTCTTACACGGGTTGCCAAATGAGTCCTTGTGTTATGATGTGGTATTAATACCAAAAAACGCATCGCCTTATGTTAAAATTATCGTTACCATGATATTCACTGCTCACCCTGTCGATTTTAAGGTTATTGAGCATATGGAGGAAGATCAAGCATATCTATTTGGTAATTCTGTCGTCTCGGTAGACTAGGATCTAGCAAATTTTTTTTGCCAATCTGTGGTCTAACAGTCACGAATTTACTAAAGTTGGCAACTTAAATTTAGTCTGAACCGGTCCCGCACAGAAATTGATCGGTCTGAATGAATTGTTTATTGTTAAATAGTAGATTTACTTTTAGAGAGGACCGAAAATTTGGATCGGTCTTGTTTTTTTTAGTTCTGTGGGAGAGGAAGTGGCGAGAAGAGGCTCGTGACTCGTGACTGAGGGAGAGGGAGAGGCGAGAGGAGGCGTCGTTACTCGTGAGCTGAGGGAGAGGGAGATGGTCTGATCTGAGGGAGAGGGAGAGGCGAGAGGAGGCATCGTTACTCGTGAGCTGAGGGAGAGGAAGATGGTCTGATCTGAGGGAGAGGGAGAGGCGAGAAGAGGCTCGTGACCCGTGAGCTGAGGGAGAGGGAGAGGGTCTGAGGTGAGGGAGGCTGGAAAAGGAGAGTCGAGACTCGAGAGAGGGCGAAGGTGGATGCGAGATGCGACTTGCGAGAGGGAGAGGAGAAGTAACCTAAAACCCTAATATATATAATATACAGTCGGGGCAGATCGTTCTTCTCCAAAAGTATGACCGAACCGATCATTAACAAGAAAAAATCATTCAGAATGATCAATTTTGGGGTTCAGACTAAATGATCAGGACGGTTTTTGAACACCCCTAGAAGCTATTTGACATCCTATCATGATGATTTGACCTATTGAGTTCTATTTTCAGCGAGTGATGATAGCCTCGTGCTCGTGGTTATCCGAATGCACACCATCCCAGCTCTTACATGTGTTTGGGTCTTTGTAACCCGATCATCCTCGGTACTAATCGGGTGAGGTTAGTTATTTTCCTCCAAAACTTTCCTTTATAGGGGCTCCTTATTGCAACATAACGCATGTCATTGCGTCATTGATGGTTGGGAAAACACCCACAACAGTTGCCCAAGTTGAGGACTTGGGTGGCTTTTACTTGCCTAGATCTAAAAACTGTTGTGTGTAGAGATGGAACAAGATGCTTTCATTAACCAGCGATTATAAAGAAATATGGAACGATTACAATGTAAATGCAACGGAAACGATTATAGCAAAATTTATCAGATCTAATAAATAAAATTAAACAAAAAATAATTACAGCAAAATTAGAACTGAAAATACGATGTAGATCGAGGATAATGGAGATATTTTATAGGATAATGGAGATATTTTAATTATCTTTTTCAGATAATTACAGATTCTGTTTGGAGATATTTTATTCTCTCTCCAAATAAATCAAAGAAAATAGAGAGCCAGAATTGCCAGTGCCAGCTCTTGCTGGTCTGAAAGCGTCGGCGCCTGCTGGTCCGTGGTGCCAGCTCTGGCTGGTCTGAAGGCGCAGCTCCTGCTGGTCTGAAGGCCCAGCTCCTGCTGGTCTGAAGGCGTCAGCTCCTGATGGTGTCAGCATCTCGGGGCAGGCCTGATCATGTCAGTGCCTGCTGGTGTCAGCGCCTGCTCCTGACACCTCATCGTTAGGCGTGGGAAGCCCCTCACGCCTGATCCCTAGGCGTGGGGAGTCCTCACGCCATTTATCAACAAAATGGATTCCCATGACTTGTTGATAAATTGTGTAATGTCTTAAAACATGATCTTTCCTTACACTATAATAATAAAATAACCAATTCCTATTAATTATTTGAAGAATGGATGGATGCACAAGCCTACAAATCATTAAAATGACGCACCACTTAAGTTATGTTCAAGCTTCATTGTTATACCTTTAATAGAGGATTAACGTAATTATGGAACCATGTCACTGGAGTGACATGTCAAGATTGAACACAGTGACGTCTAAATACACCTATATGATGTCTATGTCTTCAAACATACTTGAAGTTGACAGTCCTTAAAGTGTAGTATATGTCTTCAGACTTAGTGACAAACGTTTGAAGACCCTTCCTTGACTAGGAACAGTCTGGACTTATTATCGACGGAGATTTCTAGATTTATTAATTTATCACAGGGATTTATGGATTTATTATCGAGCTCATCATGGAGATATCCAAATTATCCACTGACTTATATTGATATTTGAGATTTATCAATCAATTTATTATACGGGTTTTGTTAACTGATTATCTGTTATCTGACTCATATTGAGGGGATTGCTCGATCTATCATCTGACCTTTCATCGTTATTCATAGATTTATCAACTCAGTTATTGTAAGTAATTATGGAATTATTTATTATTTACATTGTCTCATTATCTCTGCCACATGAATCTGAATCAAGCCTAACGGGAGCTCTAGCATGCATATGAGGGATTCTAGATATATATATATATATTTGTTATTCTATATTGGCCTATAGTTTCTACGTCATTATTAAATTTAATCATGATAGAAAAAAATGACATATTTATTTACACTGTCTATGAGTATTCTATCATCCATAACTACATTATCATTATGAAAAGGGCTTTCGGACTCCTCCAAGTATGTCAGTAATACCACATAGTGGAAATGTTTTTCATGTTGGTTCTCCACACCCATGGTAACAGGAAATAACCATGACTGGTGCCTCAAGCAGAGTATTCCAAGTCGATTGTTACCTCGGTGACAATAAAATCACCTTAATAGACAGGTCGATGATTCATCGCTAAGTGCACTCGAGGTGATGGCAAAATTACCACGAGGGGCGACTTAGGACTGTTGAGAAAAAAATCACCGCCAAGTGCACCCGAGGTAATGATAAAATTACCACAAAAGGTGACTTAGGACCGTTGAATAAAAATTACCGTTAAGTACATCCGAGGTAACGACAAAAATACTATGAGGGCTGACTTAAGACTTTTTAGTAATGTCTGATTACTTTAAAAAAAAATTGGGTCTTAATTTCATTTTTCACGCTAAAGGGTCATTTTCAAGCAATTTTCCTTATAAAAATTGGATCAATCTTAATTTACTTAATTTACAATACAACAATTTTGATAGCAAAGAAATTTACTTTGGTACCCTTATATAATACAAGATCATAAATTTGTATTATTATTATATGAAAACATTGTAACATGATTTGAAATTATATTATAAATTTTATTAATTCAATTAAAAGTAACTTTATTAATGTTTAGACTAGCATTATTAATTTGTTTTAAATACTAATCCAACATAGTTAAAACAAAATAAAAGTTGCACATCAAAAATATTTTTATTCATAATATCATTTGTTGATGTCAAAAACTTCAACAGTATTCCTCGTGTAGTCTCCCCTCCAGATAGAACTCATTGTACTTGTAGTCCTCTGTTTATTAATGAAAATAAACATTTACCTCTGACTCCTTTATTTATCTCTGTTTTTTGCTTATTTCTTATCGCGAACATTCCTTAAGCAAATAGAGTTTCTTTTTTCATAGTCGAGCTTTAACCTTATCTGGCGATTTAGAAAGCAAGTTGAATTTCTTTGGTTCTTGGCCAAAGGACATTTCCTTTATCACCTATCCATGCATTTTTGCTCTGGATCAATCCTTGAGTTGAAGCGCTCATCAGAGAGCCTTATCCTTGTATTTTGAGTTATAGTGCTTGGTACATATCCATGTCACGGGTGTCGAGATTACCTTGGCTAAGGCTTTCCCTTAACCCTATCAGATGGGCATAAGTGCTCGGCGGTCAATACTTTCTAAGGTTTAGGCAGACGTTCTTGCTTCGGCTAAACCCTTATTCCTACCAGCGAGCATGAGTGCTCAGTAAACATATTTCCTAAATGTTTAGCCAGGCGTGCTGCTTTTGCTAGACCCTTGAATTCCACTGCAAGCATGAGTGCTCGGCATACATATTTCCTTGATGTCTAGTCAGGCATGCCTGCTCTAGCTAGACCATTGATCCCCTCTGCGAGCATGAGTACTCGAAAAACATCTTTCCTCGATGTCTAGCCAGACATTTCTGCTCCGGCTAGGCCCTTGATCACATCTGCGAGCATTAGTGCTCGGCAGCATCTTTCCTCGATGTCTAACAAAGGCGTGCCTGCTATGGCTAGACCTTTGATCCCACCTGCGAGCATGAGTGCTTGGAATATATCTTTCCTCGATGTCTAGCCAGGCATTCCTACTCTAGCTAGACCCTTAAATCCCGTATGCAAGTGTGAGTGCTTGGCATACATCTTTCCTTGATGTCTAGCTAGGCGTGCCTGCTCTAGCTAGACCCTTGAATCACGTATGTGAGCATGAGTGCTTGGCATACATCTTTCCTTAATGTCTAGCCAGGCGTGTCTGCTTTAGCTAGACAATTGAATCCCGTATGCGAGCGTGAGTGCTTGACACACATCTTTCATTAATGTCTAGCCAAGCGTGCCTGCTCTGGCTAAAACTTTAATCTCGTCTACGAGCATGAGTGCTCAACAAACATATTTTCTTGATATCTAACAAGGCGTTCCTGCTCTGGCTAGACCTTTGATCCCGTCTGTGATCATAAGTGCTTGGCAGAAATCTTTCCTCGATGTCTAGCTAGGCGTGCCTGCTTTGGCGTTCCTGCTCTGATTTCATCTGCAAGCATGAGTGCTTAGCAGATATATTTCCTCTATGTTTAGCTAGGCGAACCTTCTCTAACTAGACCCATGATCTCGTCTGCGAGCGTGAGTGCTCGACATACATCTCTTCCTTGATGTCTAGCTGGCATGCCTGCACTAGCTAGACCATTGATCTTATATGTGAGCATGAGTGCTCGACATATATCTTTCCTCGATGTCTAGCCAGACATGTTTGCTTTAGCTAGACCCTTAATCTCGTCTACGAGCATGAGTGCTCGACAGACCTATTTCCTCGATGCTAGTCAGGCATGCCTGCTCTGGCTTGACCCTTGATCCTATCGGCGACCATAGGTGCTCAACAGACATCTTTCCTTGATGTCTAGCCAGACGTGCCTGCTCTAGCTAGACTCTTGATCCCTTCTGCGAGCATGAGTGCTCGGTAGACATTTTTCCTTGATAGTTAGTCTAGCGTGCCTACTCTGGCTAGACCCTCACTCCCATCTACAAGCATGAGTGCTTGGCAGACATATTTCCTTGATGTCTAGTTAGGCGTGTCTACCCTGGCAACACCCTTGATCCCGTCTGTGAGCATGGGTGCTCGACATACATCTTTCCTCGATATCTAACCAGGCGTGTCTTCTCTGGCTAGACCATTGTATCTTGTATGATAAGTTGGGGTGCTCGACATACCGCTTTTTAATCCTGACTGGCTGGCTAGAGCACCATGTTAATTCTCACTTTTTTATCGTGACAGGTAGACTAGAGCACCGCGCCAGTCATAACTTTTTTATCCCCACTGGCGGGCTATAGCATCGCGTCAATCATCACTTTTTGATCCTGACTGGTAAGCTAGAGCACTACACCAATCATCACTCTTTTATCCTGACTAGCGGGCTAGAGCACCACGTCAGTCATCACTTTTTTATCCCGAATAGTGGGCTAGAGCACTGCGCCAGTCCTTACCTTTGATCTCGAATGGCGGGCTAGAGCACCGTACCAATCATCACTTTTTAATCCTGATTGGTGGGCTAGAGCACCGCACCAGTTATCACTTTTTATCCTGACTGGCAGGCTAGAGCACCGCGCCAGTCATCACTTTTTTATCCTGACTGCCAGGCTAGAGCACCACGTCAGTCATCACTTATTTATCTCGGCTCGCATGCTAGAGCACCGTGTCAGTCATCACTTTTTGATCACGATTGGTGGGCTAGAGCACCTCGCCAGTCATCACTTTTTGTTTAATCCTGATTGACAGGCTAGAGCACCTCGCCAGTCATCACTTTTTGTTTAATCCCGACTGGAGGGTTAGAGCACCTCGCTAGTCATCACTTTTTATTTAATACCGACTGTCGGGCTAGAGTACCTCACTAGTCATTACTTTTTGTTTAATCCCGATTGGCGAGCTATAGCACCTCGTCAGTCATCATTTTTTTAATTATGACTGGTGGGTTAGAACATATCACTAATCATCACTTTTTTATCCTTCGTTGTACATCGTAGAAAAGCTTCTTGCTTCCTTTTATTCGATAAGTGTCACTGGATATACAATATTCTTTGTCTATTACTTTTTGGCAATGACCATTCTAAAGAAGATCTCTTCCTCTACTCTAAACGGGGGAAACTAACGTGGAGAGCCGTTCTCAAATAAATCATGTGTAACTTATGTGTATTTATTAAATTAATACCTTCTGGCCTCGATGCCTCCTTCAGGATGGGAGCATCCTGAAATCCTAATTAGGCTCGTGATTATGGTATGCCCCCGAAGATGAGTGGGATCCTCATATCTTGAGTTGCGTCTTCGCATCGATGGCAGAGCCTCCCGAGCTCCACATTCTATTCATGGGCATATATGGTTTTGTCCTGATCCTTTCTCTCTGGCTGTTCTGGCAGGAGTATGACCAACCATCTTGGCCCTTCAAGTCTTTCCTGGGTGGTGCACCGGTCACAGGCTCCTTCATATGGGTTGACCCGTCTTGGATGGGGGCTTAGTAGGGGTAAAACCTGATCCTCTCACTAGGGCTTCATGTCTCGGCTTGGCTCATGAGCCCGTTCATCGGTCTTAACAAGTCTTTCATCCTTTCGTTTCACCTGAAGTCGTATTTGGGAATTGAAAGCCGCGTAGATCATGTTTATATCTCACCCGTGGTGGGGGGATGATCCCTGACCCATTCATTCGTACTTCTTTTCGTCTACATAGGAGCTTTGTAAAATCGTTGATGGCCAAGAACGACATTGGGGATTTAGATGGATGGTGGCCCATCGATACTTTCCTCCACCTTTCGTCGTTGCTCATATACTGTCCCTAGAGGGTCCTTTGGGGGTCTTCACCTTCGTTTACTCTCCAATGACTTTGTTCTCCTCCTTTGTCTTTTGTTGATGACCCCAGCCAAAACCTTACGAAGGGAGAGTCTAGCCAGCCTCAATTTAGCTTCATGTTGGTCCCGGCTTCACCGAGAGGTGGCACTTTTTCCAAGTCAAAAGGTCATCCTACCCTTCCCTAGGTGATTTTTCTCGAGGGTTCCACGAATGTCTGGCGGTTATGCCAGCGAGGCTTTGAGTTGTAGGAAGGACCATTTGCATGCAAAAGACAGTTATGACCCGAACGGTGAGTGGCACGCCTTTTCTTCCATTCCTGCTTACCTTGAAAATTACACATGTCGTGTCCTTTTTCCTTTATCGGGTGATCGTCACGGTGAAAAGAGGTCATTCTTCTAGCAGGGGGAAAGGTAAGTTCTTCCTTTCGTCCCGGACTTCATCGACGTGGATTGCTAGACATGTTCTCTCATTAAGGGAAGAAAAGGGTTTTGAATACTTTGCATAGGAACGGCTTTGCAGTTGTTCCCACAGATGGCGCCAACTATTGATGCCGAAAACTTCAACAGTAATCCTCGAGTAGTCTCCCCTCCGGATAGAGCTCCTTGTCACCTCATCATCTATGAAACACAAACAAAGAACCCAAAGGTGAGGAACTGGAGGTGGTTTCTTCGTCTAAGGGTCTCTGATGCGTAAGTCAGTATTTTGGTGACATATTGACCTAATTTCCTTAGGAGAGAATAAACATACCTCTCATGCTTATTGGTAGATGTATTTATGCCTGAGCCTTCATGTGGAAGAAACCGTGTCGAATAAGCCTCTCGGAGATGTGTTAGGGAAGCCTCGCGAGACATGTGCATGTCTTTGATTGGACAGAAGCGAGTCGTGTTGGAAATGCAGCGCTCATGCGGTTGAAGCATGGGGCTTTTAAAAAACTATTAAACTAAATCATTTTCGATAAAATGAAAATAAACGTGACATTACTATTTCCAAAAAAAAAAACTTTATTGAAAAACTCTTTTTCAAATCGGATCTATTACCTATTTATATATTAAATCAAAGATATACATGGATATAAAAATATACATCTTTTAGTCCAATCAAACGTCCTTGTAATATAACGATCTTGCTATCCCACGAATGATAGACTTCGAGATCCACACCATGATCTTCTAAGCCAATCCCAAAACACACTAGGACGTGTGTCCACGTAGAATATATCAAGAGCATTTTTTGTGTCTAGATGCACTCAGCACATGAGATCTAAAGATTTTCAGGAAAGACTAATTTGTAAGACAAAAAATATGAGAGAAAAACAATGAATCTCTCTCACAAAGCTTTTTGATTAATTTTTTAATTTTTAAGAGTTTCGCGCTGATTACAACTGTATTGTTAGCACGCTGAGGCCAATAGAATAATATCAAATACATATCTTCTAGATCATGGCACATCAAATTTTTAATGCATCACTACAGTGCCAGAAGGCACTGCAGTGTGTTGTAAGGTGTCATAGTGCCTCATGACATTGTAGTCTCACGGCATTACAGTGTGCCGCGTGTCATTGTAGTGTCGTGAGGTACTACAGTGTGTCATGTGTCACCGTAGTGCCACATGACACTACAGTAGTCCATCTCAATCTTTGATCCTCAATCAGTGAGTGACATGTGGCAGTCCAACATGCACGTGACAATTTCTACAAATTTATTATTTATTTTAATCAGATAAATATCTAGATATTAGTTAATTCATAATTAACTTATCTAATCATCCCTATCAATTAACTTATCTGTTAGTTCACAAATAACAGATTTAGTTGATTCAAATTTTGCATTATTATCTAATAATAATTTAACATTATCTCATTTCACAAATTAGATATACTGTCTTACTTATCAATAATTACAAAATTAATCGATATAATTATTTATCAGTAACTTCCAAAAATTACTATAAATAATTTAATTAATTAATCACACATAAGATCTCATAATTATGTACTTGCCCCAGAAAAATAATTTCTTTTACAAGTTAATCATTTTCTAATGTCCTGAAATATTCACACCATATACTATATAGTACAGAGATGATTTGAGGACCATGGACTCATAATCCTAAACTCCAATAAACGATATTATTAATTAAACTCTTTAATTAAATAATCTTGTTCATTAATTCAATTTATTACTCCACTATAAATATGGAATTACACTCTTAGAGATTATAAAATATATTTATAGAGTACTCTCGTGTAGTCTATTGATATAGTCATTTCATGTAGTACTTTCATCCAACTATTGGTTCGTAAATTAGAGTTGATAAAAAATATTGTTTTACCCTTCTAATTACTTCTTTATTCTTAAGTACCATTAAATCACAAGTGAATGACTAATTTATAAGCATATTATAAATTTGAGCTCAACCAGTTCCGGAATTAACACTTAATGGAATCAATATACGATATGTTAGGAAAACTTGGATTCTAAATCTTAGAAGATCATGTTCTCAGCCATCCATATCACTGAATCTCCAAAACAAAAGTCACTAGCATGTTTTACAAACAAACATTAACGAGTGAATCAAAAAATCCAGTAGACATGTATAAGAGTTTATGACTACACAGGATTCAGACTGATCTACACACGATCATCAGATTGATGTGTATTAAATTTTTATGATAAACGGCAAGTTAATAAAGATATTAATCCATATCGGTTCTGTCATATATAATTTTATTATATAAAGTACATTCACTAAGATGTCGATCCACATCAATGATCTGGATCTAGATCACATGTATTCATAATACTTAGTGAACCGTACTAGCAACCATTCATTATGGAATGTTGCTGATAATTTTATTCATTATCTATGATCTTAATTCTCTCATACTTATACAAGATCATAGTCTTATTAATAAATATGAAATTTTCAAATATTTATATAAATTATTCAACAATAACTTAAAAAAATAATTATAAAAAAATGTAATTCCATTAAATTTCATATTTAAAATGTCAAAACACATGCTTTGAGTACACTACACCCAACAATCTTCCACTTGTCCTAAAATAAATGTGGTATCTCACTCAACCTCATGTTTCGCACATGACTCTCAAACGACTTTACAAGAAGTGTCTTGATAAATAGGTCAGCCAAGTTCTGATCCAACGTTATCTCTATAACAATCAGATCACCTCGACATACGATCTAGACATCGACTTTCGACTATTCTTATCTAATTCCTAATCAATATATCCAGTGCGATTCAGGTCTCCACATGAACAAACAAGCATATAGTTTATCGTTCTCCTAAGATACTTGAGAATGTGCTTTACTGCAATCTAATGTTGTAAACCATGATTTGATTGATAACGACTGACAATTTCACCTGCATAGCATATGTCTGGTCTTGCACACATAGGGCATACATGAGACTACCAACAGCTGAAGCATAAGGATCATTTCTCATATCCTCTTCCTCTTGAGGTGTCTTAGAACGTTGCTCCTTAGAGAGGACAATTTCATGTCTGGTCGGTAGTTGACATTTCTTAGAATTCTCCATAGAGAATATCTCTAGCACCTTACCATATAAGATGCCTGCGAAAGTTCTTGTTCTTTCTATCTCTTAGGATTTGGATGCTTAGAACATAGCTCGACTCTTCCAAATCTTTCATTTAGAATTTCTCAACTAACCACTTCTTTATTTTTGACGAAGTTTTTACGTTATTTCTAATGAGTAGAATATTGTCAACATAAAGAACTAAGAAAACCACAATCTTATCTTTGATGTATTTATAAACAGAAGTTTCGTCAGCATTTTGCTCGAAGCCATATTATTTAATAATCTCATAAAAGGTAAGATTCTAAGATCTAGATGTTTGCTTTAATTCACAAATAGATTTAAGTAACTTGCATACTTTCTGATCTTGCCCTTTTTTCACGAACTCTTCTGGTTGCATCATATAAATGCTTTCTTCAAGAGAGTCATTCAGAAAAACTGTCTTGACATCCATTTGTCATATGTCATAGTCAAAACTAGTGGCTATCGATAAAAAGGTGCGAATGGATTTTAGCATGGCTACGGGAGAGATTGTCTCTTCACAGTTGACCTATTCCCTTTGTGTATAGCCTTTGGCTACCAGCCGTGCCTTGAAAGTCTCTACTTTTTCATATGCACATCTTTTCTTTTTGAATATCTTTTTACATTCAATGAGCTTGGCATCTTCAGGTGGATCTACAACGAAATTGGAATACATCGATTATATTTCCTGGTTCATGGCATCTTACCATTTCTCATTTTCAGGATCATCCATCGCCTCTTTAAAGGTTAATAGATCATCTTTATCAGTGTCAGACACTAGTACATGTTCCTCTAGTTCATAGTGAATAAGTTGTTTTACAACCCTTCCACTACTACCTTGCATCGGGGTTTCCTAAACAAGAATTATGGTTTCTGTGATTTTTCATTTATCGGTTAATGATGAAGGTGGTTTGATCTCATCAGACGTTAATTCTTCGAGAACTACTTTACTTCGAGATTTGTAGTTTTCCATATAGTCGCGTTCAAGGAATGTGACATTTGTCGATACAACACGTTTTGATCATTGTGATTATAAAAGTACTCACCTCTAGTCTCTGGAGCATAGTCAACAAAAATACACACTTCAGATCTTGATTCTAACTTTCCAGTCTTGAATCTAAGAACGTGAGTTGGACATCCCCCATATATGAAAATGACGCAAACTAGGTTTAGAGTCATTCTATAACTCTGAAGATGTCTTGCTTACAGACTTAGAAGGCACTATATTCAAAATGTAAGATGTCGTTTGAAGTGCATATCCCCAAAACGTGAGTGGTAGTGATGAGTAGCTTAATGTAGACCTAACCATATCCAATAGGGTTTGGTTTCTCCTTTCTGAAACACAATTTTGCTGTGACATTCCAGGTGCTATGTCATACTCCACCAGGTAATCCTTGAATTTTAAATCCAAGCATTCACCACATCGATCTAATCGAAATGTTTTCAATGATTTACCTAATTACTTTTCAGCTTCAGCTTTGAAGTCCTTGAACTTTCCAAAAGTTTCAGAATTTCTATGCATTAGGTAAGTATAACCATATCTAAAGTAATCATCAATAAAAGTGTGACAAAATACTCATACGCACCTCTAGCTTGTACATTGATCGGTCCACAGACATCAATAAAAGTGGTTCCTTGACTCTTTGGCCATTTTCCTGTGAAAGGTCTATTGGTCATTTTTCCTCTACACAAGATTCACAACACAGGAAACTTCCTAACTTTTAGTTCCCTCAAAGCACCATGCTTTGTTGATTAATATGTCTCAACCTAAGATTCCATAAATACATGTTATCATCATCATGAGAATCGTTTGTTACTTTTAGGATTTGCTACTTTAAATAATTCAGAATTATTTAACTCATGTTCAGTCGGTTTAAGCTATACAGTCTGTTCGATACCTGAGCATGAAAACTATTGAATCCATTCTTCAAAATAATAAACTCATTATTAATTAAAGGAACTTCAAAAAATTGTTCATGCAGTAACGAAAGAGAAATCAAATTTCTCGAAAATCCAGGAATATAATAAACATCGTTCAAAACTAAATAATTATTTCTAAAATTAAGGCAAATTGTCCCCATTGCTTTCACTGACATGAGTGCAGCGCTGCCAACTCTCATTATCAACTCGTCATCAGCCAACTCCCTTGATGAATCAAGCATCTGCAGAGAAGACGATACATAGTTAATGGCTCCTGAATCCAATATCCAGGATGACAAATCATATTCCACTAAACAAACTTCAAGTATAAGTAAATCATATTTACATTTCTTTTTCAGCTCAGAGAAATACTTGTTACAGTTTCTCTTCCAATAACCTCTAACCCCACAATGGAAACATTTTCCCTTGGGCTTGTTGTTGTTCTTGTTCTTCTTGACTTTCGGTTATGTCTTGACTTTCTTCCATTTCTTATTCTTACATTTGCCCTTACCATTGATCTTTTTTCTCTTATTACTATTAACAACAATGGAAGAAGGCTTTTGCTCGATAACATTTGTTTCGCCTTCTTTGAGTCCTTTCTCCGTCCATCCTCTCTTCGTTCGTCCTTCTCCATTCATCCTCTCTTTGTTCATCCTATAACATTCTCATTTTCTCCGAGAAGTATTAGTTCGTCCTCTCTCCGTTCTCATTATTATCATTGTTTTTTATCTTTGATCCTCACTCTCTCAATCGTTTTGTTTTCTTGATGGTTATGATTATTGATTCTTAGAAATGTACTTATTAAAGAAATAACAGAGAAAGTTTGTGCAGAATAAGGAAGTATTAGAAAAAATTTTGAGTTCAAAACTTACTTTCGGATTGAAGGTCTGAAACCTTTGTAGTTGTATCTCAAGGAAGAAAGTTTTTACTAGTTTGGATTCGTCTTTATCTTCCCTCCATAGCGCTGCTTCTTTAAGCTTCAAAATGAATCCCTCTTGGATAGCTCCTGTTGATGGAAGGATTAAGGTGAACTGCGATACTTCATTTTCTCCATTGTTCAATAGGGTGCTATCGAGATTGTGTGTAGAGACTCAATGGGAAGTATGATTTTTTGGGATGGTTTTCTGGTCAACTCTCTTAACCTCGTCCATGGTGATTTTCAAGTATTGTTGTGGATTGGGCTTCATCTAGGAAATGACAAGATTGGAGGTTGAAAAACCTAGTGTTAGATATCCATTTCAAGATCAATTGCTGATGATATAGCAAGATATAGCCTAGATCAAGATAAAGTTAGTCTTTATTGATTTCTGTTAACCCACTATTATTATTTGCTTGATTGATAAATAAATAGTTTCTATAAAGGGTGGTTTAAACCTCTTAGCTGTGTTTTTTGTTCTTCAATATAATCTGGTTCGTTAAAAAAAAAAGGAACAATTTTAGAAAAATGAATTGTAGGGACTAAATTGAGTAAAAATAATCTCAGACCAAATTGAAAACATTTTCAAAGTTTATGAATTATATTAACAAAAAAAGGTTTAGGAACCAAACTACAAAAAGAGCCAAGTTATTGGACCAAAACCATTGTTTAACTTATGAAAAGGGAAATAATTAGATTATAACCAAGTGAGGAGGACTCTCCTCACTGTTAATATGGACTAACCAGATTGTACAATGTATTAAAAGTAAATGATTATATTAGGCAGTTTCATACTCATTTTGATAAAATTTCTTGATATAAGTATAAATTAAATTAATTATAACATGACATTAGCTGATTAGTCCACAAGCTTCTCCTCGGTCAAGACAAAAGTATTATGTTCAAGAAATAGTTGTCATTTATATTAAGAATAATATATGTATACACTAAAACCCTAACTGTTGTGACACTGCACTTTGGTCCTAATTTTTTTTCAAAATTAACACTTTTGGTATTAAGAATAATATATATACACACTAAAACCCTAACTGTTGTGGTACTGCACTTTGGGTCTTAAAAATTTTCAAACTTAACACTTTTGGTACTATGCTTTCACTTTAAGTGCACACAGTCTGAAATTAGTCTTTCATTACGATCATTAACAGAAATAAGCATGTGACATGTACATGTATATAAGATTAGCGTCAAAAGACCAGATCGTCATTTCACCATCTTTTTTGTCAACCTCTCTGTCTTCAATAGCAAAAAAAAAAAAACAATCTTCCAGTTACGAAAATAAGATGGTAGATTGGTGAAAATCCTAAAAAAATGACAAGTATATGGTCTTTCTACACTTTTTTTTTATCAAAACCAGAATATATTAAACAGAAGAAACAAGTATGAAGTTTATGGAGTTCTTAATCTACCTCTAGTAACCACATTTTCCTTCTCAAACAAACTAGAAAAAAAAAAGAGCAATAGAGATGCGATTCTTACTTTTCCAAGATAAATGAAATTAAGTTACTAGCTTGAGAATAAAAATACTATGAACATCATGAACCAAGTCCATCACCCTCCAATCACTACAATGGTTGGACTGGACCCAAGAAATGGCCAATTTAGAATATGAATAAATAATACCTTTGGACCAGCCCGAAGATAAGACCAATATGAGAGCTTCTTTAATAGCCAAAAGCTCACCATGGGCTGGGGAGAGACCCGGAACCCGATGACCCAAAGACCAAAAGATAATGCCTTCGTGATTTAGGGCAAATAACGCTAAGTCACAAAAATTCGAAGAAGAAGAGAGAGCCGCATCGCAGAAGAGGACAATCATGTCTTCCAAAAGAGGGTTTATCCAGAGAGGCTTTAACCATAGAAGCTACTGCAGCAGGACCACGAGAGATCAGAGAGACTATATCCAAATTTTCACTAGGTAAGGGTCTTTCTACGCTGATGTCATAAGTATGTGGTGTCACATGCTTGTCTATGTGAGTCAATGTAACAAAAGGTTAATTTTGTACCGTTTATGCATAAAAATAAAAACTTGAGGACTAAAGTATTGATTTTGAAAAATTTATACATTACAATTTACAACAGCCCAAAGGTTTTTCCTATAAAAAAGACTACTCCAAAGGTTTTGGGCTTAGTATCATTTTGCTCAATAAAAAAACAAGAGGAATAAGTCAAGTCAAACAACACAAGAGTCACAGCTAACCTTTAGCAAATATGAGTTTTCAACCGGGCTGGGCTTTAAAAAAAGTGAGTTACACATACAGTCACGAAACATATAGGGAAAATGATATGTATAGGCAATTCATTGTACGAAGCTAGAAATTGATCTAAAAAACAATTAAAATAGATAAATGATATTTTTTAGTTAATTTAGTTATAATCTTTTATGATTTGTCTACAATGTTCTTATCTCATATTTCTACTAAGTTTTTTTTAATTTGAGGATTAATATCAACAAATCAAATATTTGAAATTAATTTTAAAATATCCAATCGCCAATAATTCCTATAACTACGCATAAATTTATGGAATATCTGAAAGATGATTCTAAGTTAGATAATTAGATAAATGAAATATCTAAAAAATAACAAATATTATTTTCAAAAATCATATTTTAACCGTGGTCTATAAATTTACACGACTAAATTAATTTTATGAAAAAAGAAATATCACATACTAATTTTTTAAAAATATATTTTAACTATTAAAAATTAATAGGTAACTTAGAGCGCAAGTACAGAATTGAAAAAATATTAAAGAATATGTAAAAGAAAAACTAGGCATAAAAATTGGGAGAGAATTTGGGAAAAAATTGAATTAAAATCACAAACAAAATTTTCGCTAAAATCTCTAAAATCAAGGTGTATCAACAAATTTCACCCTTAAATAAAACAAATTGATAATGAATAAGATAAGGACATTTTAGACAACTAATAATTTTTCAAATCACACCAACTAAAAAATAGTTATTTATTTACTACTATATTTTTTGGGCTATTTTTTAACTTAGTACCATGAAAATGGTCAATATGCTAGGATTTTTGAAACATATAAGTCTTTAGAGAAATGTCAATTTTTTTAGAATTTTAGTATAATAGCAAGTTTTCATGACTAGCATAATTGATGGACTAAAATATCTTTCTTTCTTTTTTTCATTTAACTTGAATCCATACAATAAATGAGATTTTAAATCTTCAATTAGTCCATCACAAAATCAAAATTAAATATATCAATCGAATCCGTAAAGTTTATACTACATATTTATCATTATTACAAAAATAAACTAAATTAGGTAACTTTTAAATGGTTGAGATCCATTTGGCAATGATACCATTATCGATGAGAACAAAGATTCTCTTGAGAGAAAATTTCATGAGGTAGCGAGTTTGCTTGTTTGTTTGAGCTTGAACTCCCTCCCATCAACGACAAAGCCTGGCATTATTCTAATTAATAATGATCTCATATTCATTTTTATAGCAAACAATTAAAGATACTTTGAAGCGTATATATTTGAGACACATTCTTATAATGTGTATGAGTGTTTGTAATTAAAAACACTTTTGTATGTTGAAATGGAATTATGTTAGTACATATCCATTGTATGAAGCATTTGATGTAATGCGAAACATTTTTGTTAGAATTTGGAAGCATTTTAACGAACAATTGATTTGATGTTCCTAGTAAATATATATATATATAAAGACAAACAAATGTTAAGTAAAATAGTATTTTTCAATGCATTAAAGTACTTTCAAACAAAATACTCCCAAACTCACCATGAGAAACACTTGGGCGTCTGTTTCAAACAACTGGTCTTAAATAATGTAATTTAAACTACTATTTTTCTAATGAGATTAGCATAATACCACATCTCGTTAACGGGTCCCTATCCGTTTGAGATTGCAATGAACAAAAAACGAGTCCTGGTAAAAAAAAAAATTAGTGAACTCTCCATGAGTGTAAGCCTGAGGCTTCGAATAAATTCACCAGTAATTGGAAACAAGAAGATTAATCAAGCATAGAAGATGATGATTACAAACACCAATGCAATCATCAAAAGCAAAAGAAGCATATCTAAATACAAGAGTGTACAAAAGTCTAAGCATCTAACATGGCTTCAATGGTTGGCTATAAGAAGAAGCCTGAAGTTTCTGAACCTCCGGAGTTGAAATCGGACTACGGACTAAAACTCATCGTTGCCGGAGTAATGATGACGGAAAACGCAAGAGAAGTCTTTGGCTTCATGACCATCATTGCACAGTTTTGTGTATCTGCAGAAGAATTACAAAATTTTGTAAGTTTTACAATTTATAAAATCTGAGACTACAGCACAGTATTTAATATAAAACATTTAGGTTAATTGCGAAACACCCCTACGTTTTGAATGTTTTTGCAATCATACCCCTTGGCTCTTACATAGTTTTAGCCATGAACGCCCATCTTGCACAGAATCCACTAGTTTTTGCGTCTCTACGCCTACTATTTGCACATGTTTACTTATTCAAGAGCATGAATTTGGGAATTCTTCCAACTCCCGTATAGCGAGTAATCTCATTTTTAACAGACATCCAACTATATATTGGATGGGGTTATCAATTTATAAGCATGACTACATCTTAATTTTCTGAATTGGTGAATACATATCTCAGTACATATGAGCATGGTTTGAATCAACATGCTATTAGTCATCATATCTTAATGTTTGAGCAATTATGTCCTTGTCTATGCTTTGTACGTCTATCATTAGCCTCAAGACTGAGACCGCCTTAGTTGAAGATTTACAATATTTTTTCCGAAAATGTAACTACTTGATCAAGTAGGGTTTAGACTTTAGAGTACTATAATGTAAATTACGGTAAATAACATGGATGGATATATTCTAGACAAAGCATTACGAAATTGATTATTCATCAGAGAATTTTTGTCCTATAAAATTGCAATGTGTAGAACAGACAAAGCGGTTTCATATATAAACTGTTTATCTAGTAATGAATAAATGATGATAATGGATTGCTGAATATTAAAGCTTTCAGGACTGAAAAGTAGAGGTAGAGAAACTCACATCTCTTGTGCCTGGGATGCCAATGGATGTTTAAGGCCAACCTCTCTAGCTGATACAGCAGCAAGGTTTAAATCCTTGGCCTGTGTTGTACAGGAAAATTGATATCAGTCTTTGCTGTCGGATACAAAAAGAAACTAGCACCTTGTTTGTTAGGCATGTTCAAATAATAAATTAAATTGTAATGCTCCAACAAAGTAAATAGCTTATTAAAAACATAGCATTGATTAATAGTTGAAGATATTGGACCTAACAACAAGTTTACCAAACACATTCTAATTTTAATTGATTTTGAAAACTGTTTCAAAGTAGATTTTCAGAAAATTTATACCTAAACAGTTTTTCAATACTATCAACATTGTTTTCACTTTTGCTGAAAACTCGTTTTCCAATCACAAACCAGACGGGCCTTACATCTGCATCAGCTCCAAGACATGCATTCTTACTTGTGTTTTAACTAAGGTTCATTCTCGTTATTACTAAAAGTTGTCATGAATCATTTAATTTGCTTCCTTTTTAAGGCCCATTTCTTCACAGAATCACAAGAACATTGATCTAACACCAAGGTAGAATGCAATTTACAAGAAACGAATAGGCTATGAATTATGGTAACTAATTTCCAAAGGCTGTAGCAGGACTATATTATTGATTCTGATGTTAAGCGTGTTCAAACAATAATAAGTCAAGTTTACAGAACTCTTGTACTCGTATACCTTACACTAACTCTCATTTGAAGCAGTTCTAACTAAACAGATAATATCTGACTCATGATTGTATTGAAAGGCAAGCAAAACTAATAAATGAAACTCTCCCAACAAAATTGTCTTTCAAATGAGCCAACGACCCGAGAAATATACTGTTGAATGATAACATGGTTTGTATCTTGGTTAAATGATAACAAAAATTGCTTTAGTAGACAAAATAATTTTTGCAAACTAAATGAAGATTTTTACAACCCACCAGACACCAAGATGTTGTGGATGACTTTTGCACCTCTCTAGCCATGAACAGAAAGTAGCATGCAAGTTCAGGATCAACACTTAGACAACTCACCATAAGTTTAGAAGCAAACCCGCCATCATAATTTTTTGAAGAGGGCACTCCTTCCTTCAGCCCCGGAACCGGATTATAACTATCGCTGTCATGTGACATGTCTTAGAATTAATTATCTCATAACTAGTAAAATCTGCCAAGTTCAGAAAATCTCTTTTTTTTAATAAGAAACAATATGTATTAAAAGATAATAAATATTTACAGAGTTTGGCAGAACCACTTAGTATTAGACACCCAAAGAGAAGACAAAAAAGACTCTTCTCTCATAGTGACACTAAGTCCTCGACTCTTCAAAGATTCTTCTATTTCTCTCCATCCACAAGCACCAAAGAATCGCCATGACCCCGGTGTTCCAGAGAACCTTTTGCTTCCTAGGTAATTGCATTTGAAGCACCCGTGCGAGCAAATTGTCCACTCTATTTTGAGAAACCCAAACGAGATTCGGTCTTTCCAGCAATTTGTTCCATAAGTACCTAGCCGCCGAGCAATGGATAAAAAGGTCATCCAAGTCTTCACTACTATAAAGCTAGGAGACAAAGCCATGCTAGGGTGATGCCCGTTGAACCAACTCTTGGGAGTTGATCTTACGATGACTTAAGCACCAACAGAAGAATTGAACCTTCTTGAGAACTCTAATCTTCCACACAACACAGATGGAAGAAGACAAACTGCTAGGAGACGATAAACTAGACTGAGAAGAAACGAGGAAAGCTAGATGAGATTTACAAGAACAAAAGCCAGACGACTCTAGGGACCAAACTCTTGAATCTGGTATGGACTCTTCTAAGACAGAGATTCAAGAGACCATAAGATTAAGGCTAAGTCCGCAGTTTCTCTATCGTTTAGGTTTCTATTGAAGTGAAAGTTCCATGCTCTATTCGAAGTAGACTAAAAAGACCTAATGGGGGCATTGTGAGGGGATGAGACATGATCCAGTCTAGGAAAGGAAATAGCAAAAGGAGTGGAAGAGACCCAAGAATCTTCCCAGAACCTAACTCTATCACTCATGCCTACCTTGTACTTGACAAGACTAGAAAAAGAAGCCAGACCCTGCGCGATGAACTTCCAAGGACTCCTGAGGGAATAGTTGCGAACCAGATTAGAGTCCCAACCATTTTCCTGAAGGCCATATTTGCTGACAACGATGGAATGCCATAGCATATTCGGTTCCAAAGGAAATCTCCACAGCCACTTACTGATAAGAGCCCTATACCATTTAACCAAGTTCCCTATACCAAACCCTCCTTCCTTAATAGGCCAACTCGTCAAATCCCATGCCACTAAATGAGCACCTTTTCCTTCTTCCACTCCCTCCTAGAGGAAGTCTCTCATCAATATTTCCAACTTCACGGGCAGTTTGAACACAGATAAGTAGTAGGTAGGGAGACTAGCCAGAACGGATTGAATAAGTGTCAACCTACCGCCTCTAGAGGAAAAAGCTTTCCTCCATCTCGATAATCTTTTTTGAACTTTCTCAATCACAGGAACTTTACAAGTATTCCTAATTGCCTCCTCTCCTTCCAGGAAGAAAATAATGTCGTCGGCGAACTGAAGATGAGTCACTGTATTCTCCTTGAGCCAATCTTAAACCCCTTAATTAAGCCACGATCACTGCCAAGTCGGATAAAACCACTCAACACATCAGCCACTTCAAATGAAGGGCCATGGTTACATTCTTTTCTTCTTTGTACACCTCATTCTCCCTTACAAGTACCTTTTGATTTTAATCTTTTTGGGGGTTAAGACTGATGAAAAAAAGTATCGTTACGTGGACGTCTCTTAATTCTGCTAGTAAATTGAGTGTTACCTAATTACGAAATCATAGTTGTCATTTGTTGTTATACATAGATGTTGGATTATTCATTAGCTGAAAAAGGATGAAGATTCTAGCTCATGCCTGAACGTTAGTCAAGATTGATGTAGGATCTGAATTAAGAATATCAATTTCTTTCGCTGTATCTACCCTTTCTCGGGGGGGTTTTGTAGGAAACACATCTCTACTTTTACTTATAAAAGAAAAGAATTATTATTTTCTTCAGGAATAATTAGTTTGGTTAAGGACTTGTTACTTAAACATGTTTAGAACTCTTATTTTCAAATAGGCTTGGATAAGAACCCAATTTTTTTAACAAGACAATTGATTAAATTGATCTGATTGAATGAGCAATGTGATGAAAGTAGAATTAATTTATTGTGTTTTATTTCCATCAACAACCAACATAATATACTTCATACTAGTCAAGCTAATGTATCACAACATAATATATCTGAATTTCAAGAAGCCAAGAATGTTGTTAGTTCTACTCATCCCGAGAAAATGAAAGAATCTGAATACCTACTCCAACAGTGAGCGCTTGAGGAGTTGAAAACTTTTGTTAGAGTACTCGCGGCAATTCCCAAGGACTGGCCAAGAGCAAGGGCTTCTGAAACACCAAGCATACTGACAGCCATTGCTAAATTATTGCAGATCTTTGCTGCCTGATTGGCAGAAAAAACAAATTGTGCTGATTATATCAGTTTCAAGAGAAATTCTTGCGCAAGTATAACAGTATCACATGAAAATTAACAAGCTAAATTATAACTAGATGAATTAATTTTCAGCAACGATCATGATGATCAAATTCCCAAGGAACCGTACAATCACAATCATCGTTTATAGATGAGGAAAGCCAATGTGTTTAATTTCTAAGTATATACCATGCGAATTCTTGTTTTCAAGTTCCACTTCCCGAGACTCTATTGTGGTTTGCAAAATCTTCGCCAGGCATGATCATATTGCTTTTGAATTGAATTTGGAAAAACTTTTGGTAAAAAGAGCATAACTTTGTGATCTTCACTAGTAATGACCATTCTTTAGGTATGGTTGAAAAAGTAACCAAAGGACCTTCAAGGAAGGTTAGGCTAGAATGTTTGGCTCATTAATTTCTTTTAGCTTCCTTTGGGGCCTCTACTTCTAGGCATTTTAAACTTTTTTATTGATTCGGCAGTTTAGAGCTATATTTAAATCTGCATGCATAAACCTATCCTCTTTTGTAGTTTCCTTTTCTTTAATACAATTTCCCAGTTGCCCAAAAGTAACACAGAAGATACCAATGATGCAAGACAGTTACAGCTACAAACTGGTATCATCACTTCATGTCAATGTCCAAACTGACAAAGATTTTATAAAATTACAGCTGCATCACTGATGTTAGAACTTTGTGTAATTGCAAAACAGCTAAAATGTAAGGAATGTTTCGTAATAGCATTTTACGGCTCGCTATGCTTATATTTATCAAGTATTGAGTGATGAAACTTGCTTTGACATAAGAATAAGGTAGCTAAAGTATATATCTTGGAATGCTTGTATGAATACTAATAAAATGGAATGGGGTTGCACAAACTGAAGAAGAGGTGGGATGGGAAGTTTATTAGTGGTCGACGGAATAACAACGAAATAGTGAGAAAAGGTAAAAGCTTAGTTGATAGAGCAGAGTTGACTATTTCTTAAAATGCGCGGCAATGAATTGGTCTTAGTATAAACTGAATTCCAAGCTATGGGGACAGGAAAGGTCAGCAGGGGAAGGAAATCAATGGATGCCTATTGGAAAACCACCATTAGTAGGTGCTTGCGAAAAAAAGGAAAAGACACAGAAAAAAGAAGAAGAACTAACAGAAGTTAAAGCCTAAGGTATAACTTATGAGAACTCACAGAACCATTTCCTGCTCCACCACAATAGATTGAGCTCTTCCCCATTGCAAGGAACAAGGGTTTTGCCGCAAGATAAGCTTTTTCATTGCCACCAACCTGGAGTATGTAAGTAATTCAGTTCAGATGGAAAAGTTATCAAACCAACACAAGAGACCTTTACAATCCATTGCTCAGATAAACACATTTTATATTTCCTCCCATCCACAAGATAGATGAGACTACCATAATAACTGAGTAGGATCTGTGGTTCATAAAACAAGAATTATGCCAAAACTCAATTCAATTATTAACGGAAATATTTTTTAAGTTCTTTAATGCATCTTATCTTCTTGCCCGTGACTCTTAATCTCTAGACTTATTTATCAAGTTTAGTTTTCGGCTAGGAGATTAGTGCCATGTTGACAATTAATTTACAAAACATCACAATAAAGCAAACTGAATCATTATTTTACAAAAGCAAATAAAAGGTGGAAGAAATGTAATTTGTTTCCACAAAGCCAAAAAATGACAATGCAGTAGAATTGTTGAACATCTGACCAATTTCTTTTTCATACTTCCCATGTTGCATTCCTTTCGTAAGTCTCGTGTTGGATAGAGAAAAAAGGCATCTACCAAACGTCATACCCGTGGTTTTGACCAAGCATTGAATCCGGATCACAAAAATGAACCACAACAGCAGAGATTATGAAGGTTAGAGAAATGGAATCACACCATAAAAGTAAGTGTCCCAGCTTCTGCAGCAAGAACACCTCCAGATACTGGAGCATCCAGCATGACAGGGGTTTCCCAAGAATCTGCAAAGAATACAAGCACCCAAACTTCGACATAATTTGAAAATTGAAAGAAAAATATTTTTCTAAGGAAGGTGCCCCAATGGTTTTCTCGCTCACAAAATACAATTTGAAGCACATATACATAAAAAAGCCCGAACTATGCAACAATTGATGACTGCTTCCTTCTTTTTGTCAGCAATATATGATTGTAGTTGAAGGCACAGCGTTCAATTACTCTCCATCTATATCTCATTCAACTTTCTTGATGTCCAAATTGATTAAAGCAAACAAACAAAGTAAAGCCCCCAAAACTAGTGTGCTAACTAGTTGATAAACTAAAAGATTTAATGGCAAGGTTAAGGCTACCTAGTCCTTAATATTCACTTAGTGTACCTTTCTTTTCCTTAGTGTACCTTTTTTTTTCCTTACTATACCTTTCTGTTTCCTATAAAAAAATTAGTGTACCTTTCTTTTCCTTACTATACCTTTCTGTTTCCTATAAAAAAATTAGTGTACCTTTCTTTTCCTTTAAAATAGAGCTAGATATAATCCCAGAAAGCTTTCTCGATGTTTGTGGATCAATGGTAGATGAATCTATAAATAACCATGGCCTAAGAACCCCACCATGGAGAAAACCATTTGGTCCAGTGTAAACATCAAGTACCTACATAGATTAAATCAGCATGTTCACTCTGGACTTGTAAAAAATTACTTATAACAACCTTATGTAGTGTACAAAAAACTTCTCTTTATTATCAGTGAAGTAGAAGCATTATCCAGAAAAGTCCTACAAAAGGGTAAATGAAACACAAAAGAAATATTGGATATATGTATCAGTTCTAAGATATGTTTTAAATTCTAGAAAATTTAATTTGATTTAGCAATTTTTTTTGTCAAAGAATTTGATTTAGCAATTGACTAAGATTGAAAAACTCTTCTTAGTTCACTATGTCTACCCTGACAATTCGTAGAAACCGTATGCTCGAATTTGACATCAATTTAGTTGGTATCTAAGGTCATTACAGCTGTGTTTAGACCTTGGATTATATGGAGCAAAAATGAGAGGAAAAGTAAGAGCGACAGGAGAGAAGGGAAAATATTAATATAGAAATGTTAACGTCTCAGGTTAAAATAAATATTGATGTCAGATTGAAATTTCAAAAAAAAAAATTTGCAAAATACAGTTCTCTTTTAATTAAGTAAAAAAACAAGAAAGACGATTCTCATAATCTATTAACTTTGGGAGATGGTATAAGTAAATCTACAAGTATTTTGTACAACAATATTTTTCACATGTATGATTATCACTTAATGTTGACATAATACAGAAAAGTATTTGATTTTATAACAAGTATGTCATACTTCTCTTTTTTAGGATAGGAAACGAAATTTGTATTAATAAAAAGAAAATATACAAAAGGTTCGGCGGAAAAGGCTTCCTAGCCAAACACCAAAAAGACTAGTCTATACAAGCGGCTGTCCAAGTACAAGTAAGTACAAACAAATGAACTTCCTTGAAAGCCTTAGATTTACGAAGACGTAAAAAAGTTAATCTTTTCCCACACCACATCTACATCCTCAAAAGCCTCTTCAAAAATACATTAACCCCCTTTATCAAGATTGAAAAGTAGAATCGAAGAAAATTATGAAGAAACATCACAAAAATATTGATATTCTAATCCTAAACATATACAGAACTATTAGATTTCAAGCTTAAAATACAAACACAATTAAAAGTTAAATGTTTGACTGAATTATAATGCTTGACTGACTGAATAGATACCTTATACTGATTAAAAAAAGGTTAAATGCTTGACTGAATTATAATAATGGAAAGGAAAATTGGTTACCAAGAATTAATTCTTTAGTGCATAATTTCAAATCAAATCCAAGAAACAATTTCAATTAACTATTAGATATTTGTGAAACTCTAATTGAGGAGAATTAGAAGATCATGAAAGCTCACGACCCTAAATAATTAAATAATAGAATGAACTTCAAAAGGCCCCAAAGAAAAGGTATCTGAAACTGTAGAACTTACATGAGATGGAGAAGGCAGCATGGTGATTACAACATCACTAGCTTCTGCAACTTCAAAAGGTGTTACCTTGGTGGATATTCCCATATCAGAGAACTTCTTCATTATGTCAGGATTACTGCAAAAAGTCGAAATATAGTGACATCAGAAGTATATATTTTTATTCAAATTCAGTGAAGTAGTTTATCATCTAAAGAAAATTGATACATGAAACACACGCTCATTTTCCCCAATTTGATTTGACACTGACTTTAAAAATTCAGTTTTCCAACTCAGCAACAAACACATTTATTGAGACCTCAAATGATCTTTCTGCGAGCTAGAACTGCAAGAAAAGACTCAAGTACAATACATGTCATGAACAGTTACTTTGTATCCAGCCTTTATTAGATTATCTGCCATTCTGGATCCCATATTTCCGAGTCCAATGAATCCAACATCCTGATAAACAATATTAAGATAACTGTCCTTAGTCTGCAACAATGCCAAAAAGAGGACTCTGATGAGAGAAAAAAGAGAAAGTATACCTAATTTTTGAGGAACCAAATGTAAAGGTCAACATAATTTAGAAAATAGAAACTAAATTGGACAGACTCGAGAAACATAGTGAAGAACATACCTTTGGATTTAATTAATGCTTTAGACTAAGAGAAGAATGCCAATCAAATTACTTTCTATATTGTTTAAACTCAAATCATTCAGGAAAATGTCCAAAGCAATCTTAACTTTATGACATTGCATTGAGAATGGATTTCAGTTTCCAAAACTTATGTTTTGAATTGTTTGTTTCTTTTGTACACAAATTTTAAATTGAACACAAATTACAAAGTCGGATACACAAACTTTGATTATTCGGTCTTCACAAGTAGAACTCCACAAGGCTAGAAGCCCGACAGCCGACACTATACTCGGCGTTGGAGAAGTCGAATGACTTCTAAAGTGTAATTATTGCAAATAAAGATGATACCCAAAGTTCGATATGATGGAGAGAGGTCTGAATATTCAGAACACAGCGTTCCTCTGAAACGCAATGGCCGAAGGAATTAAGGATATGATATGATGGAGCATTGCAACTTTTAGCAGCATAGCAGCTAAACAAAATAAGGTTAAATTTACTCGTTGAATGAAGCCATGGGAATGTTAAGCTCATATTGCAATTTTTAGCAACATAGCAGCTAAACTGACAGTGGGAAAAGATGATCCTTTTCTCACTAGCCAAGCTCAAATTTGTCCTAAAGCCCTTGATTATGTGTATTTAACATTTCAAACATAAAAAATTAAGGTTTAAAATCCCCGGTATGGGTATAAATCAAGGCTGTAAAAGGCAATTAGGAAGAAAGCTAGCCTCAGACAAGGATGAAGCTTCTGTTGAGGAGAATCTGAGCGCTGAAAATGACTCGAAGTAAGAGTCTGTGAGCTTTGATTTGCATTTAAAATGAGTAAGAATTGCTCTGGCTCTACAAATCGCCATATCTGACTCTCTTAGCTCTTTGCACACTAGGCTGTACCAGAAGCGAAACCAAACGGACAAGAACATAGGAGGAGAAATTTTACAAAAGCCTGGTAAAAAAAACCATTTGGTGTGCACGGTACGGTTTTTGTGTATTTTTGTCTCGGGAGGGAACAAATTTTTTTAAGTCCAGTACCATCTCATTTTGAGAAGAAATCTCGAGCGGTACAGGACAGGATGAGATGGGACAAGATGTGTGTCGGAATGGAGTGAGACAGGTATTTTAGTTAAAAAATTTAAAAGTTAAAAGTTAAAATTAATTTAAAGTTTAAAGAATTAAAATGTTAAAAAATTAAAAAAATAAAGGTCAAAATTCTAAGAAAAAATAAAAAGGTTAGACTATTTATGAAAAATCAGGACGGGACAAGTCAGGACAAAATTTTTTGTCCCGTGTCCCGTCCCGTCCCGCTAAGAGTAAAAATTCAGTCTCATCCCGCTCAGTTCGGGACGGTTTTTTAGGACGGGACAGATTTTTTGGGACGGTTGCACACCCCTATTTTCAGCACCCTCCATTTTTAACTAAATTATTTTTTTTAGAAAAAAAATATAATCCTTTTAGGGCTTTAAAAGTAGACCCCTACACTGACCATTTTGTAGAAATAGATCATAACACTAATTTTCGCTTACCCTGACCCCTGGCTCACTTTCAATTCAAAACCAGCATGTGAAGTTACCAAAAAAACTCATTCATGAATTCCAAACGACGGCTTGAAAAAAAAATGATTACACGAAACTCCACCCCTTTGTCCTATTGTTACTCTCTCTCTCTCTCTCAAAGTAGCAGCAAACATCTCTCTCTCTCTGTGCAAATCTAAAAGAGTCTTCGTCTCCCACAACAAGAAAAAACAAGGTAAGTTTTCAGGTCCTTGAGTTTTTGTTCTGGATTCTGAGCTGCTTTTTCTGGGTTTCTGATGTGTTTTTTCAAGGTTTCTGAGGGGATTTTTTCTGGATTTCTGCGTTCCATTTTTTGTGGATGTCTGAATCACAACAAGGTTGATTTTTTAGGTTTATGAGGTGTTTTTCTGGGTTTCTAAGGTGTTGGTCTTGGTGAGTATCTATTTTCTAAGTTACACTACGAGAGTGTACCCCTACACGAGGACTACACGCGGGTCGTATAAGCCTCATGTAGGATACACGAGGACTACACGAGGGTTGAACAAGCCTCGTGTAGGATATACGAGGACTACACGAGGGCCGTGTCCTCATGTAGGCTACATGAGGAATATACCAGGATCGTGTAGTCTACACGAGGGCTACACGAGGATCGTGTACATATCGTGTAGCTACAAGATAACTACACGAACATCGTGTAGTCTTCACGATGATTACATGAGTATCGTGTACATTTCCCGATCTTATGTTTTCTTAAATATTTTACAGGTTATGGCTTCGTCAAAGATGTAACTAAGATACGTCAATGACGTTAACACAAATCCAAAAGCAAGGGTCGATGCAAAGTACAATACCCGCTGCATAGAAGTTATCAAGACCAAGTTAACAACTACTCAACTCTCCCTATTAAGGGAGACATGCTTTGGCCATCTCCTTGATCTCTCATCCCTGAAGTTTTGAGCAACTGTCTGCCTCCAGGTGCTAGTCAGGGAGACCGAATATGTGAACGACACTCCATCTGAGGAGGAGATCCATTTTCTTATTAATGAGGAGCCACTGTGCTTCTCCAAGAATGAGTTCTCTTAGATTATCGGACTAAAGTTCGGTGAAGCCCGGGATGAGAAGAAGACACGTGGCCCCAACAGACTCTCTGATCTGTACTTTCCAAAGCCCAATCAATAACCATGGTTGAGATGGATGAGAAGTTCAAGAGCTCTGAATATAAGTTAGATTCGATGCGATCAAGATGGATCTGGTTTATTTACTAGAGCATTTTGTGTTGGAGAAGGAGAATCATACCCTAATTGAGAAGAGATTGTTGGTTTTGGTTGACGACCTTGAAGCATTCAACCAATATTTGTGGGGAGACCTCTCGTTCTCCAAAACAATGAAATCATTATTAGTTGCGAAGAATGCAAAGGCTATTTTTGGTGATCTTAAAGACTAAGAAAAAATAAAATAACACAGCATCCCCCGCTGTCATGGGTATTCACTCAACGGATGTCCATTTGCCTTCCAGGTACATTTTATTTAATTCTTTGTAGTGATGCATTGAATTATTTATGTGCTCGATATTGAATTACTCTCTTTTGTTTACATATGCATGGGTATTTGAAACTATCCCCTTAGCGGGTAGCTTGTATGGTAACCAGGTTTTGACCAAGGTGCTAAAGATTCTCAAGTGATGTCCGACCATGATAGTACCGATTGAGAATATTCAAAAAGAAATATTTTTGAAGGAGAATGTATGTTGGTGAATTATGTTGACAAGTAATTTTTATTACTTTCACATATACTGATTTATATATCTTGCATTTTTAATTGACAGTTCTTTCCTC
Source organism: Datisca glomerata (assembly GCA_003255025.1). Lineage (NCBI taxonomy): Eukaryota > Viridiplantae > Streptophyta > Magnoliopsida > Cucurbitales > Datiscaceae > Datisca > Datisca glomerata. The sequence goes on from QANY01011556.1 coordinate 422,301, forward strand.
GGTCCCTACTGAGGAGGAAGTAAAAAAAACTTCTAGAGATCAGTAGTTGGAGAGAAGGTATGTTCAAAATCATTCTCTACCCTTCTTCTTCTTAAACACGAACCTCGTATAGTCATCGTGTAGTCTACATGATTGTTACATGGACCTCGTGTAATCATCGTGTAATTTACACTATGGTTACACTGATCTGATGTAGTCTACATGATGACTACACGAGAGCCGCTTTAACCATCATTAGTCTCCCTATACGAGGTCCGCTTAACTAGTGCGTAGTCTACACAAGGATTACACGAGGTCCATGTAACCATCATGTAGTCACCTTTTTTCTGTTTTGTTTGCTTAATATTACATGTTGCTTTACTTGACGCCTCATCTATCACCCTTTCCAGTAGAAGATGAGGCTAATGAGGAGGAGGATGTCATTGAAAAGGAAGAGGAGGAGAAGAAGAGGAAGAGGTCTCATGAGGTCATTGAAGAAACATAGGAGAAGAACGTTGTGGCTAAGAAGCTCAGTAAACATGAAGATTGGGTGAGGAAATGTCTGATTAAAATGGACCAAAAGTTCACTTCAATGGATAAGAAGATTTTGTCTATACAATCAGACATTTTCTTTGCAATTTCCAAATTAAAATTTTGATGGATCATCTGGTAATATCGAGACCAAATGATTACTCATTCTCTCCTCGATCTGCCATGATGATGGCTAGCGATGAGGAGGATGAAAAAGAAGAAGTTATAGTAAAGAAGGAGGAAGAAGAAGAAGAAAAAGAAGAAAATATGAAAGAGAAAGAAGAAGAAGAGGAGATGGTAGAGAAGGAAGAATAAGAAAAAGAAAAAGAAGAAACGAAAGAAGAGAATGAAGGTAATAAGGAAGAGTAACCTTATTCAAACATTCAGCGATATTTGTAGTCATTATATTGTATCGCCTTCCATCAACACGGGAACGTGCCCACTTCTCAACCCCCCATCCCCCACTGACACGTATTGTGAATATATCTGGAAATGCATCTATAAAACGAATCATCAACCGATCAAATTCTGATTGACGGTATACCTTTGTTGCTTTCAAAAATAATGCGACCACATCTTCATTTTTATAAATTGATTTGATATTTTAGCCCATATGGAATATGCAAGTTCCATGAAGCGCATTGAGAAAAATAACTTGTACAACATTTAGTATACTTGTATGCCTGTCAGATACAAATACCAAGTCTTCCGGATCACCGATTACATCATGAAGTTTACGGAAGAACCACTCTCATGAATCATTATTTTCTGAATCTGCAATTCCAAATGCAATGGGATATACGTGGTTGTTCTCATCCATTGTTGTTGCAACAAATAATACCCCTTTATATTTGGCTTTTAAGGTCGTTGCGTCAATAGCAATGACAGGTCGTATACAGCTGAAAAATCCACGAACAGATGGTCCAAGAGCCATGAAAAAATACTGAAAATGGCAATGCTCATCGGTTTCTATGTGTGTTGTCATCCCTGAAAAATATTTAATACTATTGTATTAAAATCGATAGAGTACGAACATAGTGGACATGATGACTACACGAGGTCCGTGTAACCATCGTGTAAACTACATGAGGACTGTGTAATCATCGTGTAGTACTCTTGTAGACATTATGATGGCAAAATAAAAAATAAATACCTGAATTTTTTTATTCTAACATGTCACAATATACTAAGAGCCTTCTATAGTTGTCTTCAGGAGACCCTCAAACTAATTCCAATGTATATTCCTTAGCCCTCCATGCCTTATGGTAGCCTATGTTGACACCGAAATCAAGCCGAACATCTTCAATTATGTCTTTTGGCCTATATATATGACCAACATCCGTGTATTTGGACCGTATAGAATGACCAATCAACGAATATGTAGCCTGATGGTGTTCATGTCTCAAAACTTCAAATGTGCATGTATGTGTATTTATAAACTTTGTAACTTTGAAGTATGAACAATTTTTCAATTTCATGGCCCATAACCTCCATTGGCATGTTTTCTCAACACATACAAGTACCAGTATTGACTTGCTTGACTTGAAGATCTGAAACTCAAAACTTCTTCGGATGACCAAAATACAAGCAACCTTAAGCAGCTCAGCTTTATCATTGTACAAATCATTCATATTTATTGTTTCTGTTACAAGCCGATTCAAATCAGCCCGCTGCTCGCTAGACCCAGGACGTTGTCCATTCAAATCAGGTTGTGATGGCAATGGATAAGTGGCCTCGTGTTCACCACTAGGATTCAAGTCTGGAATTGTTGTATGGTTGTCTCCACTGATGGCTTCATCATGGTCATCTTCACAGTTTGCATCATCATATGGCCCTGATCAAAATCATCATCATTATCTCCATCAACATCAACATCAACACCCTCATCCTCGAAAACATTATAATTATCATGACTAAAAACATCATCATCATGATAGTTCCTTTCAAAATGATCAAAACTCTCAAAGTGAGGAATGCTTTCATGTAGAGTTTGCCGTGATATTTATGTTTCAGGAACCCAACTTTGAATAAACTGTGCGTTGCTTTGAGAAGATTATACAATATTAAGATCAACTTTTTTTTACACTAATAACAACGACTTAGGCTTACTAATGGGTGAAATATATATATCATTTTATTAAATTTAGGATTTCCAGCTTTTACTCCTATTAATTATTTTTTCCTCTAGTCAGTCTCATTTATTCTAAGACTATCCACAGTCCCATCTAGATTAATGGAATGTCTTACAAAATTTGTAGAACCTGTCCATTTACTATAATACCCTTTAATTATCTGGTTTATTACATAGGAGGTATTGGCTTTAGCGGTGGTGATTGGGGATGTTTTTGTAATCTACTGCGGGGATTTTAAGGGTACTTTAGTCACTTGGTAGCATCTTCATGTTGACTTGCCTTGTGTGTCATTGAATTGAAGGACGGTAATTTCCTTCTTTTTAGAAAAACCTTACCCCATCATCCCGGATTCAGCTCCCTTCCTCCCTATTTTTTTGGATTTTTTGTGAGAGTATAGCTCATTAAACAATATTTTATAAAATTATACCATTTTAATCATCTGTGCATTCTCTAACCTCGAGTTCATATTCTCTTCATTTTTTCTCTTCTTTTTTCCTCATTGCCGTTCTTAAACATTGGCCCACACTCTCTCTCTCTCTTCATTTTTCATCTTCATCTCTCTCTCATATTTTTAGAAACTTATTTTCTGGTACGATATATGATTTTCACTTTTATGACTACTTGAATCTTTCAATTATTGAACGTTCATTTTCTTATATTTTTTTGGACGCAAAAAATAGCTATAGTCATAAAAAGCTATTTGAACCTTTCAACTAGTCATAAAAATCTACTTGAACCGTTCAAGTAGTCATAAACAATTAATTGAACCCTTTAAATAGTCACCTGATATCTGAGTTGCTGACTGACGAAATAAAATAACTATTTGAAAGGTCCAAATAGTCATAAAAAGCTACTGGAACCCTTCAAGTACTCAACGTTCATTTTTTTTCTTATTTTTAGATTAAAAAAATGTTCAAGTAATCATAAAAAACTACTTGAAGAGTTTAAATAGTCATAAAAAATTATTTGATACCTTCAAGTAGTCGCTAGCGTTTGGGTTGCTGATTGATCAAACAACAAATAATTACGTGAACCCTTCAAGTAGTCACCTGGTGTGTGGGTAATTGACTGAAAAAAAATTACTTGAACCCTTCAAATAGTCATAAATAATTACTTGAAGAGTTCAAGTAGTCATAAACAATTACTTGTACCCTTCAAATAGTCACCTGGTGTATGAGTGTTGACTGATAAAAAAATAATTACTCGAAAAGTTTAAGTAGTTATAAAAAACTAATTGAACTCTTCTAGTAGAAGAAAAAGTTTCATTGAAAAATAAAGAATAAGAAAAAGAAGATATTATTAAATTGATTTGACATGCGCATTGAGAAATAAAAAAATAATGAGGGAATAGAGAGATTGTAAGTAGTGATGTGAAGTTGGTGGGTCATGGGTATAAAATTCTTTATTTTGAAAAATGGGTATAAAAATCCTTAAGAAAAATGAAAAAGATATATTTATCCAAAAAAACCCCTACTGTTCTAAAATGAAACTTTTAGTTCCCGTGCACGTGAACTAAAAGGATCTTGTTCATCTTGCTGATGAGGTAGGTTATATTATTAATTTGGAGCTTTTGGAACAAATGTTATTGATGTATGTAAAACACAATATCTAACCTATAGTCGAGAATCTACATAATTTAGCAAGTGCTTGTGGTGTCTTTTTATGTAATATGCATTTGCTTGTAAGATTATTCCATTCTTACCTTTGTCTTTTACATTTTGTGTTTTTATTTATAAAATGTGCTTTTCTACAATCATACTGAATTAAAATCAACTTGTTTCTTGGTATATATATGAAAAAGGCTTTTAGTAGAGTCCAGAGTGGTATATTAACAAGATATATCAAAATTCTTGATCTGAGATTACACATACCTGTCTAGAGTCTGAAACAGGTAAAAATAAAACAATATCTTTTGTGCGGAAGGCTCTAGATTTGATCTTCTATGACTAGGGAAATGAAATAGTAAATTCTTACAATAGACTTTCATTATATTGATCTCTACAGTTACATGTGGAGAATGGTGTTTTGGCTAGCTTCAAAAGTGAACTCGTTTTCATGGAATTGAAATTTAGGTTAACTTCATTTTTAAAAGTCTTCAAAGTCTACATTTGTAGTATGAATTATTTTCTTCCATCTCAATATTATCAGAACAGATTAGTCTTACCTGAAATTGATAGTTCATAGACTTTGCATCAATTTAGACTATTTAATTAGCTTCCATTAATTGATGACTTGATTCCTTAATCTGCTTAAGTTTTTAATTACAGTGTTCAAGTATCTTTCATTTTTAGAATTATTTCTAATTGCTTATTGTGTTTGCTCTTCCCCTTATGGTTTTTAGACTTTATCACTCTCTTTCTCTCTCACGATCGACTGATCCCTACCTGTCACCGTGGATGTTGTTTAGTTGAGTAGAAAATGGACTGAGTACATTGCGTCTCTACGCGCGCATGTCAATGTTTTTTTTTTCTTTTTTTGTTATTTTCCCTTACTTCTATTAATGGTGTGAGACTCTCTTTTCCTATGTTAGTGGTGATGATTCAGTCGAATAATTTTTATAATTTTTCCATTGTTCATTATATTTACTTTTTACTTCTGTCACTTAGTCATTGGGTAGAGCTTTAAGGTTCTTCTCTCTCACACAAACACAGACACACACCCCTGAAAATAATGTGTTATTCTTTCTTGAAAAAGATATTGCTTGCTTTTGAAGTACAAAAGGTTTACCTTCATTATTTTTTTTATGGTAACTGTGAGAGAGGCTTTAAACTCTACACTTGATGAGGAAGTGTCTGCTGATCCTAAAAATCCTTTTGATGGGTGAAGAGGTGAGCGAGAATGAACATTAATAGTTCCGATCAAATTATCCTCTGATTTTTATGTCCTATACCTTTCTCAAATTTTAAATTGTAGGTTGGGGAATATCAAGGTGCTTACAAGGTTAGTCTTATTAAGGATTTTGTTTTTGTCGTGTTGATTTGAATTATGTACTGTCCTAGAGTCCTTATTTTCATCTGTCTTATGCCTTTTATATCTACTAGATATCGAAAGGGTTTTTAGATAAGTGTGACCGTGAGAGAGTTCTTGATACCCCAATCACAAAGGTAATTATTGTTGCTACTATGTCTGATGATTAAATTCATAGGAAAGTTCATAGTAAATAAAATAATTTTTTATTTCCCCACAACAACATGAATCTAAAAAAAAATTAATTGGCACCAATAGAGAGATTTTGGCAATAGATCATACTAATGTTATCTCTTTTATTTTTATCTTCATTTGATCAAACTTCTTTACGTTCAATGAATAGCAACATTTTCTTATTCATTTTAGGCGTGTAAGTGTTGAGGGGTCATATGAACAAGTTTTTTTTATGTTACTTCCCATATTTTGTTTTTGTTTTTTATTTCAAAGTTATATATGTATGTTGATTGGTTTGTTTATGAGTGCTCTTTAATATTCTTGCTTATAGTTATGTTGTAGTACCGATACGGTAGTAGAATACATGTTTACAAATATCTTCAATTGTGCTTAGAGTTGTTTAACTTTGCCATCATATGATGACTAACTATTTGATTTTTTTCTCTTGTGCTGCATTAGGTTACATAACTTTCCTCTCACGTGTTCCATTCATTTTTTTCTTCGTCATTGATAAAAGTAAGTTTTCTGATATCTTTTATATTTTTCTAGAGGGCATGATTTTAGTGTTGTAGAATTTGATGAACACACAGTTATAATCTGTAACCAAATATAGTTTTCATTTATTCTATGCTATGTCTTGAAGTATTGATTTTTATTTTTCATTCTCAATTCATGCCTATATATAATAGGTAAGATATATATCCACATCATTTTAAAATAAAGACTAAATCAATAAAAGAGAAAGAAATACTCAAATTTTGCTCATGTCATTCATCTGTAACCAACATAGATTTCTAATCGCTCAAAATAAAATCACCACGGCTTCACTATTGATTTTGGTGGAGGCTGGGTCAGTTAACAGGATTTTGGATGGGATGGAGTGATTATATTAAATTTGATTTTTTTTGTAATATGAACTATTATATTGATATATTATGAGCATAGAAAATAACTTACTCTCGTATGGATCATTATAATCTAAATAGCTTTAACTTAATTATGAATATTACGATCACTCTATTATAATATGAATACTTTGATCTTTTTTTTGTTTTAGATACTATCTACAATGCCAAATTTATTAAATGTCTAATTTTGTTTTGGTACCTTATTGATTTATACACGGCCGTTGTCCATTTCTAATATTAGTATTTTAATGTTTAAACAATTAATATAATATTATTATAATCCTAACACGTGTCTTGCACGTGCCACCCTACCTAGTAAAGAATAAACATGACTCTGGCTATTTTCTTTTTTTATCCTTAACTTTTAATCATCATCCTCACTAGTTACAGAAAGTCATTGGCTTTTATTATCAAGCCATATCTTTTAATATTTGAATTTCAAATTTTTACATTTTAATCGAAAGAGCTACATTTTCTAATAAATACTTAAAATGGTATAACTTCAATAATTTTTAATAAATACTTTGTGAAAAAGAGTACAAGTCATTCAAATACAAAAAGCATGAATATAAAAAAATGTAAGTTTCTATCAAATATTTAAAAATGGTGATTTTTTATCAAATATGTATTTAATACTTGTTAAAAAAATGTAAGTTGAGATCTTACGTTTGACATTAAAAAGAAGAGTTATGACATGAAATATACATTGGTTGGATTAATCTTGATGATGTAATAGTTTAAATAAATAATAAATTTAAGTGACATGACATGATGGTAATAGTTGATTACCCAAAAATCATTGATTGTTGTGATTAAAAGTCAAACATAAATAAAAAGAGAAAAACTAAAGGAGATGATCAATGTTCATAAAGAATTAGGTTAAATATATACACGTTGGATCTATATACAAATTATTTAAGGAATTTAGTATCGGTATTTTCTTCTAATTAGACCCCGTGTTCTCTGAAATCGGTTAATGTTCATTTAAAATATCTTCACATAAAAAACAAACTTTTAATTTCACTTCAAAACCATTTAAGAGACATACCCTTGAAAAATATTATGAATTTATTTATTTATATTGAAATTTGAATCCATGAAGATTTTCATTAGAAAATAATAAATACGCAAAATTTAATCATGTATCTAATAAATACGTTATTTTAACGAATTTTATGGACATGAGATCTACTTATATGAATATTAAAATAAAAACGCTAAATTCGGTTAAAATATCATGGCAAAACATCAAAATATCCTGGATAAGAAAATTCTTCATAGTGTTTTACCGGCATCGTAGGGTTCACAATACGTTGAAAGGGTACAATAAATGAGAAAATTATCAATTCGGTCATTGTAGTTTATATCTTTCAATTTGGTTATCGTAATTTAAAAAGTCTTAATTTGATCATTCTAGTTTACTTAACATCTCAATATGGTTTTTCTATCACTCTCTATTAACTAAATTTAATGGACATACTGACGTGATACATTAAATGATGACATGATAATCATGTGACTCATAAGTACACAATCATCTATTAAAATATTATTTTTATATTTTCTCGCTCATATATTATATATTTTTATGTTATCAAATATATCTTCTTTACTTTTACTTTTAAAACAATTTTTTTAACTTTTTTTACCTTCAACGTCTTCAAAGCTCCCATCTTCAATTTTACTTTCGTATCAAGCGAGAGACCGCTCTTGTTCTTCATATTCCCCTTCCATCCCCAAACCCTCATTTCTCTCTCTCCCTCATCCCTTGGCTCCATTTTTGTTTGATTTTCCCTGGAAACTTTCGATTTCCCCAAACCTCATTGTCTCGTTCCTCACCCTCTGTTTCTTCACATTATAGTCGTCCTCACTGTCCCTTTCAACTCCCAGTTAAAGCACTTGTCAATGGTGGTTTTGGTGAGGATTTGGGGATGGAGAAAGAAAGAAATGAGGGTTTGGGGATGGGGAAAGAGGGTCTTTGAGAGAGATGGGAGATTAGGGAGAGAGAGAGAAATAAATAAATAAAAGTAAAAATGTTTAAAAAAAACATAAGTTAAAATGAACAAAAATGGAGATAAGGGATAAAGGAGATAGAGAAATGATAGTTTGGGGATGGGGGATTTGAGAGCGATGAGGGATGAAGGAGAGAGAGAAATGATTAAAAAGAAAAAAATGATTAAAAAATATAAGTTAAAATTGGTGAGTTAGAGAGAGATAATTATATTTTTATAGAAGATTGTGTAGTTATAAGTTTCATGATTGACACGTCATTATTTAACATGTTACGTGATCACTTAATGTGTCACATCAGCGTGTCCGTTAAATTTAGTTATTGGACAGTATCGAACGATCATATTGAGACGTTAAGTAAACTATGATGAATAAATTAAAACTTTATAAACTAAGATGACCAATTTGAAAACATGTGTAAACTACGATGGTCAAATTGATAATTTTTCTTATTTTTCTAATTTCTTTATATAATTTCATACCGAAACAAAACTTTAGTTTCTAATTGTATTTTTAGTTTCATGATGTGTTTTTTAATTTTTATGTTAAAATTTTATTTAAAACCCATAAATAATGTTGAAATTTTCAAATTTTGTATTGAAATTTCAAAAAAAAAATCATCACTTGGGTCGAGCCGTGAAACTCAACCAAACAAAAACTTTCAATGTGATTAGGTTCGATTCTTTTTTAAGTCACGGTTCGATTTATTTCGGTAATATTACCAAAATAAAACTTTAACTTTGTGTGATTTTTAGTACAAACTTGACCAGTGAACATCCCTAATTTAGAATATTATTAAACCAATTTTTAGAGTTAGGTAATAGCTTGTTTCTGTGAAAAAAAGAAGAAGATAGTTTGTTATTCATTATATTTTTCTGGTCCACCTAGCCGTTTTAATACTTGGCGGTCAAAATATATTTTGTAGACCAATTAAAAAACCAATATCTGCTAAAATAGTGGAATATTACAACAAGCGAAAAAAAAAACCAATTAGAGAAAACAAGTTAAGTGCAGAAGCATGCTCGTTCTCCTTTTAAAATTCCCCAAACTTGCCTTTGGTAATGCTAATGATGAATTAGTCTAAATGATAATTTGTTTCTGATTTTTCGCGTGGTAAAATTTGTGATAAATTTATTTTTTAACATTTTTTTTATGTTTATTATAAGTATTCTCATTTATCATGACAAAGTTATTTAGCCTGATAAAATAACAATAACATATTACTTTCCCTATCACTTTCTTACAAAAATCCACTTTACCAAAAAGCTTTCTCATCTTACAACACATCTACATATTTTTCAAGATAACTTTTACTTTCCAAATCTCTATAAAAACATCACTATTTGTTTCAATTATTATTACTTGATTTTGATATTTTATTTTCTTCAAGACCAAAGTCACACAAAAGTGTCGTAAATATATCTCGATCCCGGTGCAACCGAAACGGTCCTGATATCAAATTTTAAGATTTTTTCGTCCCTTCTGACTTGTCCACCAACTTGTTTCGGGGTCGTCTCGTGATATTAAAATATGAACGTTAATTGGAATGAATGAAATAAAATATTAAGTTTGAATTAAAGATATATAAACTCTTCATTATATAAAATATAAAATCTAAAAGATTAGAATACATGTTTCGCCCTTCTGTTGTGTTGTGCCTTCATCGGCTCCAGTAGACCTAGAGAACATGACCCCTCCTGTTGGGATCCCCAACAAGCGGGGATCCATTTTCCATACATGAAGATGAGCTTGATGCGAATCCTCAATCAAGAACACGGACCCCACAAGCTCTTTATAGCACACATATATATGCATGTAAGAAGAGTCGTACGTAAAATCTGTAATAATTATTGTAATTGAATTAGTAGTAAAACATAATTAACATGTTTAGTTATGTGTAGTAATTTATAGAATATTTGATATCAATTTTGAATTGTTTTGACTGGTACATGTGCAACTTCTTGTTATATGTGTGTGTAAAGTAATTTTAGAGGTGGTTCGGTTGATCTCATTATCGTTTTGCGTTGGTAATTCTGCATTGTTTCCTTTTTGGAGACACCTTAATTGTCTCATCATGAGGCAAATTAATATTACTATCAAATTCTGATTGATGTAAACATTAAAAATTACTATAAATAAACATTGCAACTTAGTTACTAGGTGGATTGGCACGTTTAACGTGCCACAATCATAATAATGTCATTCTTAAAGGTAAAATGCAACATATTGATCATCAACAAATGCAAGTTTATTGTTTGAAAATGAGTTCTAAAAATTAGCAAGTATATTTACCATTTTACCTAAAACAAGATAACAATGATAATCAACCAACTTCACCAATTCTCAACCATTTAATCTCAATTATCTATCGGCTGAAAAAGGAAATTTCTTTCTATGTACATGCCATCAAATTTACTCACACCAATTTTGAAGCAAACAATAGAAAAAGCTTCCCGATCTACATACAAAAATCAAAACAACATTGTCACTTTTTCATAACCATATCTAAAAGTAAATTACACTCAACTATAGATGAAGAAACTAATTGTTTCATTTAATCTGCATACTATACCAATTTAATAAAAACTTCTCAAGATGGGAAAGTGTACACAAAACATCAACTAAATACTAAGTTTAGGTGAAAGTTGGTTATGTATGGTAGTAAAAAGAGCATATAGTACATATTAAACATTTATTCGTAAAGACCTTAAGTAAGTGCTTGCTTGCATGTACAAAAAATAATTTTTACCACTAACTTGTATCATGAAACATCTAATTTAACATGACATATATGAATATATAAGGTAAACAGTACTCATACAACTTAACAAATACCAATTAAAGACACTAATTGCAAAGTCAAAAAGACCTTCAATGTAGCTAGTTCCCTATGACCCCGCTCAACCAAAAGCATGCTCTCAACATTTTTTCTTTACTCTAATATCTAAATCATCCGTTGAGAAACATAAAGATCAAACCCTACAGTAAATAAAAAACCAACAAAGAAGCATAAGCCACTCTAAGGTAGGGCGAAACATCATATAAGTGTTGATAATCAAGCGAAAAGGAAAGTTTAAAAAATATCCAGCTCAAAAAGTGAGAAACACTTGAGTTTACTTTTTTTTCCTGTAAAGAACTTGAATTTAACTAAATATCCAAAATACCACCAAAATATTATATTGTCATGCAAACAGTTTGGAAAAAATGAACAGCACCCAAGGCAATAAGGTTGTCTTGAAACACGAAAAAAGGAAAAAAAAAGAAGAAGTTTGACCTCGTTATAAATAATAGACACATGCGGTGATTAACTAAAGCCTTGGATTTTTATTCATTCTCACAACGCCGAAACATGTTGTCCAAATCTCATAAATTACATATAAGCTTAAGATCATAAACTAGTAATGCTATCTAAAACGAACAAACTGCTCTCCATCTTTCAAGCCATCTCTCTTTATAAATTTACAAAATCTTTAGCTATAGGGTCACTTTTCAATGCTGGAAATTTTTTTCCCAGCATTGATGCTGGAATTAATCATAGCCGTAGGATATGGCTAGATTAATCCCAGCCATTAGATGGTTTTTGATTTTAGCTTCTTTTGAAATTGGTAAAATAGGTTTCCATCTCTTTCATCTCTCCACTTTTCCCTTCTTTGACTACAACAAAAACTTAGGGCACCCAATATCGAAAGCACGATATCTCCTCCAACCTCCAACATGAACGACAAAAGCACGATTTCTTCTTATTCACCAAACTCAGGCTTTGTATCTTCATCGTCTAGGGCACATGATTTTTATGACTCTTGGACCCTCTGTTCATGAATTTTTCAGCTGTATACGGTCTATCATTGTTGTTGACGCAACCGCCTTAAAAGTCAAATACAAAGAGGTATTATTTGTTGCAATAATAAATGATGGGAACAACCAAGTATATCCCATTGCATTTAGAATTGAAAATTCAGAAAATAATGATTCATGGGAATGATTCTTCTGTAAACTTCATGATGTAATCGATAATCTGGAAGACTTGATATTTATATTCGACAGGCATATAAGTATACTAAATGTTGTACATGTTGTCTTTCCCAATGTGCTTCATGGAGCTTGCATCTTCCATATGGGCCAAAATATCAAATTAATTTATAAAAGGAAGTTGTTGTCGCATTATTTTTTAAAGCAGCAAAGGTATACTGTCAATCACAATTTGATCGACTGATGATTTATTTTACAGATGCATTTCTAGATATTTCATAATACGTGTCAGTTGGGGGAGTTAAGAGGTGGGCACGTTCCTGTTTTGATGGAAGGCGATACAATATAATGACTACAAACATCGCTGATGTTTGAACGGGGTTTTGAATTATACTAAAAAGCTTTTCATGCCTTATAGAACATATCCGTGACATGTTACAACGGTGGTTCTATGAACGACGGATGGCTGCTTGTCAAATCACCTCACTCGTACACTATCATTGTTTCCTTCTGACATCCACGAGTTTCGTGTTGCGGATGGGGGTAGGGAAACAGCGGTAAACTTGCATCTTAAAACTTATACGTGCAGAGAATTTGATCTTGATCAAATTCCACGCGTGCATGCGTTGGCTTCATGTCGGCAACCAATATTTCCGCATACAGTATATGTTCGAGGTTCTACAAAAATGAGGCTCTAAATGGTGCTTATGCGAAAACAATACATCCTCTCGGAGATCAAGCAGATTGAGTCATCAGCCATGAGGTTCATGAAAAAGAGGTATTGCCACCTATAACGAGGCCGCAAAGTGTACCTAGGACAAAGAGAATTCCATCTAGAGGTGAGGAAGTAGTGAGAAGGAAGTGCAAACATTGTGGGAAAATTGGCCACAACCGACAAACATGCAAAAATCCGATTCCTTTATCTCAACGGGATGAACAAGCCACTTAAAATAAAATAATGATTTTTGTAGACTTAAATTAAATATTAATATAGAAATATACTTGTGTTTATTATTTAATAATGTCATAAAGTTTAATTAACCTGCCTGAATCCTCACGAGAACTTCACGGGATTCGTGTAGGATTCATGTAGGCTACACGATGACTTCACAACATCATGTAGACTACACGAGAACCTCACGGGATTCATGTAGACTACACGAGAACTTCACAGACATCATGTAGTCATCGTGTAGACTACACTAGAACTTCACGGGCATTGTGTAGACTACACGAGAACTTTATGGGCATCGTGTGAACTACACGATGACTTCACGGGCATCATGTGGATTTAGGCATGCTAATTAAACTTTATGATATTACTAAATAACAAACACAAGTATATTTCTATAATCCATAATTCACAATTTAATAAAATAAAAATCCCTAAAATATATCCATATTCTTTCGGTACAATATTGCCACGTGCAAATAACTCAATTGCAATTCGTCTTTGATATTTTTGCATTTGTTGTTGAGTTATTTCTTGGAGGTTTTTCTCATCTGCGAGGGCTTCGACAAACTTAAGGGTAAGTTAGGTACACGGTCGGTTTACTACATGATGGTTACACGAATCTAGTACAATGTAAGTATATATCAAAGTTAGGTACACGATTGGTTTACTATATGATAGTTACACGGACCTCATGTAGTCTACACGATGGTTACACTGATCTCGTGTAACCATTGTATAGTCTACACGATGACTACATGAGGTTTGTGTAGTCTACACGAGGTTAATGTAACCATCATGTAGTATACACAATGGCTACACGATGTCAGTGTAACCATCATGAATACTATACGAAGAATAAATGTACAAGAAAATTACAGAACTTATTTTGCCATTGGAAGGTGAACCAGGCTTTAAAATGGGCTTCATCCTCAGAAGATATATCACCATATGCTTGAAAAGGTTTGAAATCTGTTTTGGCAACGATATTATCATCAGCTTTTTTCCTTCGCTGCCTTTTCTTTTCAACCTTTTCAGTTTCCTAATTAGGTGACTCTAGGACCCGAGATCTTTGTATCTTCCTCTTACCAAGTTTACCAAGGCAGACGAGCTTTTCTTCTTCTTCATCGTTGGACTGCTTCATTGACCGAACTGAATCCATCAATACATATATTATCGATGTATTGTTTCTTCTTCTTCTTCTTCTTATTCTTGTTCTTGTTCTTGTTCTGATTTTTCTTCTTTTTCTTTTTTCTCTTCCATTTCTTTTTTCCCTTGTGTTTTTTCTTCATCTTCCTTCTTTTCACCTTCCTCCTCCTTATTACTTTCATTCTCTTCTTCCTTTTCTTCGACCTTCTCTTCTTCCTTTTCTTCTTTTGCTTCTTCTTCTTCTTCTTCTTCTTCTTCTTCTTCTTCTTATACTTCTTCTTTTTTTCTCTTCCATTTCTTTTTTCCCTTCTGTTTTTTCTTCATCTTCCTTCTTTTCACCTTCCTCCTCCTTATTACTTTCATTCTCTTTTTCCTCTTCTTCGACCTTCTCTTCTTATTCTTCTTCTTCTTCTTCTTCTTCTTCTTCTTCTTCTTCTTCTTCTTCTTCTTCTTCTTTTTTTCCTTCTGGTTTTTCTTCATCTTCATTCTTTTCACATTCCTCCTCATTATTACCTTCATTCACTTTTTCCTTTTCTTCGACCTTTTCTTCTTCCTTTTCTTCCCTTTCTTTTTCTTCTTCCTTCTATTCATTCTCTTCTTCTTCTTCCTTCTCTACCAACTCATCTTCCTTCTCTACCATATCATCTTCTTCTTCATTCTCTACCATATCTTCTTCTTTTTCATCCTTCTCTCCTTCTTTATTTTTTTCACCCCCTTCAAAATCTTTGTATCCTCCCCATCGCTAGCCATCATCATTGCAGATAAAGGACCAAATGAGTAATCATCTGGCCTCGATGTTACAGATGATCCATCAAAATTTTAATTTGGGAAATTTCAAAGGAAACTTCTAATTGCATGGAAAGAATCTTCTTATCCATTGAAGTGATCTTTTTATCCATTCCAATCAGACATTTCATCACCCAATCTTCATGTCCACTGAACTTCTTAGACACAACCTTCTTCTCCTCTATTATTTCAATGGCCTTTTTGGACCTTTTCATCTTCTTCTTATTCTCTTCCTTTCCAATGCCTCATCCTCATCATTAGCCTCATCTTCTACTGGAAATGGTGATGGATGAGGCGTCGACTAAAAAAACATGTAATATTAAGCAGACAAAATAGAAAAATGTGACTACACGAGATCCGTGTAACCATCATGTAGACTACACGAGGTCCGTGTTCAAGAAGAAGATGGTAGAAAATGATTTTGAACATACTTTCTCTTCAACTACTGATCTCCAGAAGTTTTTTTCTTCTTATCCCCAGTAGGGACCAAGGAAAGAACTGTTAACTAAAAATGCAAGAAATATAAATCAATATATGTGAAAGTAATATAAATTAACTTGTCAACATAATTCACCAACATACATTCTCCTTCAAAAAAATTTCTTTTTGAATATTCTCAACCGGTACTTTCGTGATCGGACACCACTTGAGAATCCTTGACACCTTGGTCGAAACCTGGTTACCATACAAACTACCCACCAATGGGTAATTTTAAATACCCATGCCTATTTAAATAAAAGAGAGTAATACACTATTTAGCACATAAATAATTCAATACATCCATTGAGTGAATACCCATGAACAGCAGCAGGGGATTTCTGTGTTTTTTTGTTTTTTTCTTGATCTTTAAGATCACTAAAAAAATATCCCTATTCTTTACAGCTAATAATGATTTCATTATTTTTGAGAGCGATAGCTCTCCCTATGGATATCTGGTTGAACGCTTCAAGGTCGTTAACCAAAATCAACCATATTTTCTCAATTAAGGTACGGTTCTCCTTCCGCAACATAAAATGCTCTAGCAAATAAATTAGTGCCACCTTGACCCCACTAGAATCTGACTTATATTTAGAGTTTTTAAACTTCTCCTCCAACTCAACCATGGTAATTGATTGGATTTTGTAAAAGTACAAATCAAAGAGTCTGTTGGGGTCACGAATCTTCTTCTCATCATGGGCTTCACCGAACTTTAGTCCGGTAATCAAAGAGAATGTTTTCTTGGAGAAGCACAATGGCTCCTCATTGATAAGAAAATGGATCTCCTCCTCGAATGGATTGTCGTCCACAAATTCGGCCTCCTTGGCCAGCACCTTGTGGCAGACAGTTGCTGAAAACTTCAGGGATGAGAGATCAAGAAGATGGCCAAAACATGTCTCCCTTAATAGGGAGAGTTGAGTAGCTGTCACCTTAGTCTTGATAACCTCTATGTAGTGGGCATTGCACTTTGCATCGACCCTTGCTTTTGGAATTGTGCTAACGTCATGTACGTATCTTAGTTGCATCTTTGATGAAGTCATAACTTGTAGAATATTTAAGGAAAACATAAGATCAGGTTATGTACACGATTCTCGTGTAGTCATCGTGTAGACTACACGACGGGTACACGATCCTGGTATATTCCTCATGTAGCCTACATGAGGCTTACACGACTCTCGTGTAGTCCTCATGTAGCCTACACGAGGCTTGTTCAACCCTCATGTATTTCTCCTGTAGCTTACATGAAGATTACATGACCCACATGTAGTCCTCGTTTAGACTACACGACCATAATGTAACCCAAAAAACAAACACCCACTAAGACCAACACCTCAGAAACCTAGAAAATAACACTCAGAAACCCAGATAAAAAAAATATTAGAAACCCAAAAAATCAACCTTGTTGTGATTTGGACATCCACAAAAAATAAAAATGCAGAAATCCAGAAAAAACCTCTCAAAAACCCAGAAAAAAAATACCTCAGAATCTAGAACAAAAACTTAGGGACCCGAAAACTTACCTTGTTGTGGGAGATGAATTCTCAAGGATTTGTAGAGAGAGAGAGATACTTCGACTTCGAGAGTGAGAGAGAGAATAACAGTAAGATGAAGGGGTGGAGTTTCGTGTAATCATCTTTTTTTTCAAGCCGTCGTTTGGAATTCGTGAAGGGATTTTTTGATAACTTCACAAGCTAGTTTTGAATTGAATGCGGGCCAAGGGTTAGGGTCAGTGAAAATTAGTGTTAGGGTCCATTTCTATAAATGGTTAGTGTAGTGCCTCTGCAGCATTACTTCTATGATCTTAGGAGCACTCCCACGCCCGACACATATAGTTTTACCCCACGACAGCGGAAGCAGATTCAGAGGTTGAATCCGTCTTGTCATATCTCTTCCTCCTCTGCTATATTTGCTCGCCCTTACGCTTATAACATGGGGGCTGCTTACTTTCTTCGGATGCATCGAAGAATATGACTGGTGATTCTTCAGTTCTTTCGTCTCTTCGTTCTCCATCTGAAGCAGCAGCCTTAGCAAAAAAATCCTAAATGAATCCCAAAAACTAAAGCTAAAACATGGAAAGAAAAATAAAGAAGGGAAAGAAAGATAGAGAAGATGAAGTAAGACAAAGGAAGACAAAAAAAAGACAGAGGATAAGAAAGAACGAGAAAAAGAAAGACCGACAATACAATTGAGGCTGAAATCTTAAGATATAATCAGAAATTAACTTTTTTTAATTATAACTGGTATATATGAGAAAAGAGTAGATAAAAACACTCAAAAGTTAGAGGTAAAAAAATGCAAAGCCAAATCATTTAAGCTAAAATATTATTAACAAACATGAACCAAGGACTAAACCAAAAGTAAGCAATTACAAAACTTAATGAACATGTATAAAGAGAAAAAAAAAGGAACTACTTCAAAAATCATATGAATATCAACATAACACTTATCAATTAAAAAATTCTAACTCACCTTACAAACTAAAAGTCACATGAAGAAAAATATAGCAGAAGGAAAATTAGGAGCGGGATAACACGCGAATCTCAAATTTATAAACTCACAAATGGAAAACAAACAAACTGTACCGATTAAGACAGATAAAAACATCATCGATTAAGACAGATAGATGAGAAGAAAGAACGAGAAAAAGAAAGACCAACAACACAATTGAGGCTGGAATCTTAAGTTATAATAAAAAATTAACTTTTTTAACCATAACCGGTATATATGAGAAAAGAGCAGATAAATACACTCAAAAGTTAGAGGCAAAAAAATGTAAAGCCAAATCACTTAAGCCAAAATATTACTAACAAACATGAACTAAGGACTAAACCAAAGGTAAGCAATTATAAAACTGAATGAACTACTTCAAAAATCAAATGAATATCAACATAACACTCATCAGTCAGAAAATTCTAACTCACCTTACAAACTAAAAGTCACATGAAGAAAAATGTAGCAGAAGAAAAATCGGGAGCGGGATAACACGCGAATATCAAATTTATAAACTCACAAATGGAAAACAAACAAACCGCACCGATTAAGACAGACAAAAACATCACCGATTAAGACAGACACATGAGAAGAAAGAACGACAAAAAGAAAGACCAACAATAAAATTGAGGTTGAAATCTTAAGTTATTATCAAAAATTAACTTTTTTAACCATAACCGGTATATATGAGAAAAGAGCAGATAAATACACTCAAAAGTTAGACACAAAAAAATGCAAAGGACTAAACCAAAAGTAACCAATCATAAAACTGAATGACCATGTATAAAGAGAAAAAAGGAACTACCTTAAAAATCATATGAATATAACCATAACACTCATCAGTTAGAAAAATAACTCACCTTACAAACCAAAAGTCACAAGAAGAAAAATGTAGCAGAAGGAAAATTGGGAGCTGGATAATACGTGAATATCAAATTTGTAAACCCACAAATGGAAAACAACAAACCGCACCGATTAAGACAGATAAAAACATCATCGATTAAGAAAGATAGAGGAGAAGAAAGAACGAGAAAAAGAAAACCAACAATACAATTGAGGCTGGAATCTTAAGTTATTATCAGAAATTAACTTGTTTTAATTATAACTGGTATATATGAGAAAAGAGTAGATAAAAATACTCAAAAGTTAGAGGTAAAAAAAATGCAAAGCCAAATCATTTAAACTAAAATATTATTAACAAACATGAACCAATGACTAAACCAAAAGTAAGCAATCACAAAATTAAATGAACATGTATAAAGAGCAAAAAAAAAGGAATTACTTCAAAAATCATATGAATATCAACATAACACTCATCAGTCAGAAAATTAACTCACCTTACAAACCAAAAGTCACAGGAAGAAAAATGTAGCGGAAGGAAAATTGGGTGCTGGATAATACGTGAATATCAAATTTGTAGACCCACAAATGGAAAACAAACAAACCGCACCGATTAAGACAGATAAAAACATCATCGATTAAGACAGATAGAGGAGAAGAAAGAACGAGAAAAAGAAAGACCAACAATACAATTGAGGCTGGAATCTTAAGTTATAATCAAAAATTAACTTTTTTAACCATAACCGGTATATATGAGAAAATAGCAGATAAATACACTCAAAAGTTAGAGGCAAAAAATGCAAAGCCAAATCACTTAAACCAAAATATTACTAACAAACATGAACTAAGGACTAAACCAAAAGTAAGCAATTATAAAACTGAATGAACTACTTCAAAAATCATATGAATGTCAACATAACA
Source organism: Datisca glomerata (assembly GCA_003255025.1). Classification (NCBI taxonomy): domain Eukaryota; kingdom Viridiplantae; phylum Streptophyta; class Magnoliopsida; order Cucurbitales; family Datiscaceae; genus Datisca; species Datisca glomerata. The sequence continues at coordinate 442,586 of QANY01011556.1, forward strand.
CTCATCAGTCAGAAAATTCTAACTCACCTTACAAACTAAAAGTCACATGAAGAAAAATGTAGCAGAAGGAAAATCGGGAGCGGGATAACACGCGAATATCAAATTTATAAACTCACAAATGGAAAACAAAAAAACCGCACCGATTAAGACAAACAAAAACATCACTGATTAAGACCGACAGAGAAGAAGAAAGAACGAGAAAAAGAAAGACCGACAATATAATTGAGGCTGAGATCTTAAGTTATTATCAACATTTAAATTTTTTAACCATAACAGGTATATATGATAAAAGAACAGATAAGTACACTCAAAAGTAAGACACAAAAAAATGCAAAGGACTAAACCAAAAGTAAGCAATCATAAAACTGAATGAACATGTATAAAGAGAAAAAAAGGAACTACTTTAAAAATCATATGAATATAACCATAACACTCATCAGTTAGAAAATTAACTCACCTTACAAACCAAAAGTCACAGGAAGAAAAATGTAGCAGAAGGAAAATTGGGAGCTGGATAATACGTGAATATAAAATTTATAAACCCACAAATGGAAAACAACAAACCGCACCGATTAAGACAAATAAAAACATCATCGATTAAGAAAGATAGAGGAGAAGAAAGAACGAGAAAAAGAAAGACCAACAATACAATTGAGGCTGGAATCTTAAGTTATAATCACAAATTAACTTTTTTAACCATAACCGGTATATATGAGAAAAGAGCAGATAAATACACTCAAAAGTTAGAGGGAAAAAAATGTAAAGCCAAATCACTTAAACCAAAATATTACTAACAAACATGAACTAAGGACTAAACCAAAAGTAAGCAATTATATTTCATCTTGATGTAATGTGATGTACTGTTATAGAGGTAGTATGATATAATATCATGAATTATATTCACTCTTTAAATTGAATGTGTATATTTCGTACATCGATGTACTATTTAAATATTTAAATTATATTCACATCTGACCACGGCTCTCATTTTAAGGATATTGATGTAATACCATGGAGTCCGAACCACAAGATAGCTCGGTATTGTATTTACAGGATCAAGATAGATCCCAACATGTTTGGAACCAAGAGGATTCTTGTGCTTTACATTATCGCCGACATACTGCGGTTGTTCATCAGAACATGCTACTCCATAGATGTATTATTCCATATTTGATACATGTTGAATTTTATAGAGTTACGATTGTTGGGTTTATTGCCCTCGACTGGCACTTGATCACATCTTTTGTGGAGAGATGGCATCCTGAAACACACACATTTCATATTGGCACTTAGTGAGTCTACCATTACTCTACAGGATGTGCAAATACAGTTATGACTTTCAGTTGATGGAATGGCAGTCACGGGTACTACACATCGAGATTGGCCAAGAATATGTGAAGATTTGTTAGTTTACAATTATGGGCATGAGACTGATTTCACAAGAGCCATACACGCCGCCGATCTTTTATACATTTGGAGGTGAGTCAGTGATTCAACTTAGTTCCACTTCTAAACCATTTCATCAATCTCAACGCCGTAGAGGAGGACGGGGTGTAGCTCCCAAATGAGGAGGTAGAAGGTGTGCATGAAACTCGCCTATTATGGAAGATACTCCTATTGTGGAGGATGACTCGTCTATTGTGGAAGAAGACTCACCTATTGTAGAGGAAAATGCACATATTATGGAGGAAGGTCCGTCACGAGTAACTCAATTACAAACATATAAAAATTATCCAAAAAGAATAAGAAGACGACCACCGTGTGGAACATGATGAACTTATTTGTTGTAATATGTAACAAACCTTTTAGAATAATCAATAGTAGTATTTCGGCCTTGTTATGTTTTTTCATTCAACGTCATTAAAAACAACACTATTATAATCTTGGCACGTGCTTTACACGTGCCACCCCACCTAGTATTCTATACAAATTGCAATCTATTTGTAATTCATATTATTCATAATATATAATATATCTATAATATATAAAGTGGAGAATCTATAGAAAAACAATTATGGACAAATGTCCATATATTATTTGTACACTATCTAAAATGATAATCTAAATATGCAGTCATTTATTTGATATTATTTTATAATTTTATCAGTTAATATATTTAAATATATATGTTTAAGTTATATATCAAAGATTGATAGTTATATATTTAAAAACATAACCACACATAAGTTTAGTGATACATGATAATCATAAAATATGATACATTTCATAAATTAGATTTTATACTTTTAGTTCATGTGCAACGTTCTTGTGCTATCACTAGTCTCTTAATGGTCAGAACATAACACAATGAGGTGATGCTTCATGCATCCAGTTTTTTGGTGATGAATATCGTGAATGAATGAAGTGTAGGATCAATATAGAACTACTTTTATTAAAGGAAAATAGTTTAAAATGAATATTTTAATATTTGAAATATAAATTGCTTGAAATAAAGTAATTGATAAAAATAAAAAATCAAGTAATAAATAATAATTACACAATTAAATTATGTGCGGAGGCTTAAACGTGTAAAATAAATAAATAAAATAACAACGATACAGAGTATTAAAGAGCAAAAATTAATCGTGAAAGAAATTAAGTACGGAAAGTAAATAGCACGTAAATACAAAGAGGGTAGGGAAGAGAGAGATTTGACACACAGTATTTTTATGCGGTTCGAGAAAACTTATCCCTAAGTACACGTTCCAAGAATCCCCCTTTGAAGATTTTTTTCTCACAATCTTCTTAAGGGTGAAGATCGAACCTTTACAATATAGCTCGGTCGAGTCTTTGAATCTCTTACAAAAAAATGCACTCTCTCAAAGAATGGAGCTCCCAAATTTTCACTCACAATATTCACTAGCTTCTCTGTAGAAAATATCTTAAATTATCGTTCAAAATACATGCCTCTCAAAAAAAATATAATTGAGCTTTGTCGAAGAGGAGTGAAGAAAAGTGAAGAGGTATGGTCGAACGAGAATGACAGTAGGTATTTATAGTGTTGAAAAACACTGTTGAAATCAGTCGGACGGGTCATCAATCAAGGAATATTCCTTATTGACAAGCCGGCCACACCGATTTCTCCACCGGTCTGACTGGTTTGAGCAATTAGGCAAGTAATTGCCATAATTGTAAAACCGATCACACTGGTCTGGAAATCGGTCAGACCGATCCCAAATTGGTGCACCGGTTCCCACCGGTGTGACCAGATTGTCCTCTCAAGTTGAGCTAGTTTGGACGTCAGACCAAAGGTGAACTGGTCATTGACATTTTCACATTATTCTATCCAATTCAAATTTCTACGTTCTGGTTCATGAGCGGTTCGGTCCGGTTTTGAATTGCCCGAGACATGCTGAGTTTATCCAACTACGATTCAGGGCATTTGAAGCTTGTTTGGTATACGTTGTGCCCTTCGTAATATGTCACGAAGGGCACGACGTGTATCTCGTCATGTATAGTTTTGATTGCCATTTATTATTTTTGCATAAACACTTAAGATTAACTATTTTCAACTTTATTTTCACATTATTTAGAACATACACATTTAATTAAAATAGTTGCCACATATTATTTGTCATCATCAAAATTGTTACCTTAATGAGTGTCAACATGAAGATTAAGATAATTAATTAAAGTTAAAGGAGTTCATTTCGTCATTTTTAAAGTATAAGATGCTTTTATAAAAACATTAAAGTATAATGGTGCATTTTACATTTTAGCCCATGCGTGAAGTGAAGTATGCATGCTATCGTGAAAATTCAAATATTCAAGGTGGCACATGTTCATGTCATGATATTAACACTATGTTTACTTGATTCGTTGAGAAATAGACTCTGCTGAATCCGATTCTAAAATTGTTATTCTGTTATGTATTATGATTTTGTAATTTGATTTCAAGTGAGACTCATTCCCCACAGAGTGTTTCGCTGACCATCTGAAATCGATAATGAAGTTTTCATTATGTACATGTCATATCATGAATTAGTATTTGCATCCAATCTCTAAAAAAATATCAACTAGTTTGGACTCTGTCTTTTTGGAATGAAATATTTATGAAATCCCTATGAAAGAGATCTAACCTTATTTCAGGCTATTTAGATGAGATTTTGTTATCTTATTCTTAAGCTAGTCTACTGGGAGGTCTTAGTTGATTTGTTATTTATGTTTAATCTTTCATTTACTTATCTTTTGTTTCAAGAAATATATCGATTAATTCCGATTCTTGTTTTTTTCTATAAAGCTCCATCATGACCCATCCATAGTTTGTTATCTAATTTTGTCTTTAATCCTATCAAGCTTGGATATGACTATATATTTGTCTATTCATCAAAAGAATAGGTGGTTGAAAGACCCACCACTGAATAAAGCCTTCAAGTTGGGAGATATCAAAAGCGACCCAAGTCTATGTCCCTGTATTATTCAACTCATATGTCCACTTATTTTGTTCAAATAAAAGGAAGATTAAAATCCTTTGTTTCGAAGGTAATCCTCCAGAAAAAAGACTGGAAAATATTCAATCAACTTGTTGGCATGCTTCTTAGTGTTGTTTACGCTTGCTTCTATGTCTTGTAGTTTCTCACAGGGATTTGCCGTTAGCCCTATATCTCTACTAGATAGCTTTTAATGATAATAAAATATTGAAGTTATTAATACATTTAATCAAATATGCGGAGCTATTGATAAATTACCACAATGCACATAGATTGAAGATCATAAAGATATTTATTTCCATCAATAGCTCACAAAACATTAAGATTGAAGATCATAAATATATTTACTCTCATTTAATTTTTATTAGTAGCTTACTCATTCTATTTACCTTTATTAAGCTCAATTTATTTAGTAATATTTATCCTTAAATCAAGTCTCCGAAAAACCAAATAGTAAAATCGTACGCTCTCTTGCATAATAGATAAAATACATTAGATGATGATAGTGACAAATCGCAAACCAAGTAAATTTCACTTTCAAGTAGATAAAAATATATAAAGTTTGCCTAGATAGATTTGGCCATATTGTGTCATTTTAGGTAAGAGTATTTTGCCTTTTTGTAAAAAAATTTTGACCTCCTTATTAAGGATGTAGTTTTTCTTTCTTATGTCTAAATTCAAAAATTGAAATTTTTTCTCCTAAACTCCAAGCTTCCCCTCCTCTATAAATACACCACATTATATTTCCAAACTGCAATTCATAGCCAATAAGCTTGCTTCTAAAATTCATCACAAACTCACTCTCTTAATATTTTGAGCTTTATACTTGTAAATTTCTTGAGTGAGCAAGATAATTTTTTTGTGAGACTAGATTGTAGATATACTCTTTTGAGAGAGTTATTGTAGATGTCACTTAATCTCGAAATATATAGTCCTACGAGGTTTAGTTGCACACATAAGTCAAAGCAAATTAGTTTGGTAAGGTTTGGTCTTCAACCTTAATAAGATTGTGAGATTAAAAATCTCCAAGGAGGACCTTAAAGTGTTGACATAGGGAAAAAAGTTTCTGAACTATATTAAAATATTTTGTGTTTATATTCTTCTAATTATTCTCTTTTTATTCCATGATATTGTTTTTTACACTTTAAATTTTCGCACTTCATTTCCACGATTCAAGTTTCCGCAATTTAAATTTTGAACTTTAAATTTACATTTCTGAACTTATATTATCGCAAGCATCATTTACTTTTGTTTTAATCTATTATTTATTTGTTTATCATTTGAATCTTTAAACTTGTGGAAACTTAGAGTTCATTCTTAAACCTTCATTTTGCACTTGAAGTGTAAAAAGTTTTTAGTTTGAATATGATCACCTAACTCATCCATTTTGGATTCCCATACTGATCCTACATTTAGTTCGAAGGGGATTTTGTTGGCCGCTTCCTAGCTCTTAATGTATAGCTCGATACAATCTAAGGCTAGTTCCTTACTTGTGTGTGAAGAAAATGGCAGACAAATTCAACCATTCCTCATCCCTCATCAGGGCCAAGCTTGACGAAGATTTTCATGTGGATGAGAGAGAGCATCTTTTTTTAGATATCCCCATAATTAAAACTATTAGATGAGAAGAGACTTCATGCATAAAAGATGTCTAGGTCTATCAGATAAAGGTTTTTCCGTGCATTCCAAAAGAAGGGTAATATTGACAAAGTTCATCATAAATGAGAAAAATCTTGAAAAGGATTATTTCTAGATGTGAGCCTCACCCAAGAGGGAAAACTTCATTTTGTGCTCGCTCTTTTATCATGCATAATGGATAGAGCGGACCATTGCATGTTAACCTTAATGCTTCCAATTTTGTCATGTGATTTTTTAAGATGCAGAACCTGTGAGCTTTCATCTTCAAATTAGGGGTAAATTTCAAGTAAGATGTCGAGGTCTTAATAGAAAGGGGTTGATAGTATCATCTGTTAGGATTTTCTGAACTTCTCTTCGCTTTCTGCCCGTGAAATAGCTTTATCTAGATTTTTCCCAAAGGTGCGTTCATAATGACTAAGTGGGTTGACAACCAAGAAGTGAGTTATTTATCAGCCAAATATACTTTTTATACTAAATACAATCTCATGGTCCCAACGTAAGAAAGGAAAGAAATTTCACATTCTTCATTTCGCTTTCAGAAATGGAAGATTTATAAAACTATTAGTTGTAACTTTCTCCAGACCTCTGGAAAAAACATGAAAAAGGGACTCGAATGATAAGATCCTTCCTTTTAGCCCATAATGATTGTTATTGGTTTGTAAAGATATTTTGTTAACGTTAGGTGCTCGGTTTTATTTTTCCATTGAAGCCAAACCTAAACCTATTGTCGAGAGATAGGTGCAAGAATTGGGTTGAGGTTTAGGTGAAATTCAGAAAAGGGTGCTAAATGTCTAAATTGCCCTTTTCATTTTGGTTATGATTCTCAGGGTGATTCCGAGTCTTCGTCATATGCCAAGCAAGAAAAAATGTGATAATTAATACGGAGTGGATAATAGTCGTAGAACCAAATTAATTAGGACCCAATTAGACAAATAGACCAGTATATGAAATTAAAGGAAAAAATGGCCCAAAAAGTTATAATTTGCACGAATGGCCGAATTTTATAATGACTCATATTTAAAACCTAAAAAACATTGTAGGTAGATGAGATTGCCCTCACTAATGATGAACCATATTCACGTAACAAGCCTAACGCAAAAATGTTATTCACGTAACAACCTCAACGTAAAATGTTACGTAGTTTATAAATATATACTCTATGGTATATAATATTATATTGTGTTACGCATATTTACCGTAGTATATTTTAATATACTATCAGTATATCATATTATATATGTAGTATATTTTTATAAACCATTAGTATATCATCTGTGAGATATAGTATATATATATGTACTATTAGTATACTTTTATATACCATTTGGTACCATACCCCTTCTCACACCCAAGCCCGACTCTTCCTTCTCATTCTTCATCTCTCTCACTCGAAAACCAGAAATAAAGGCAGAAAGAGAATTGTTACATAAAAAGGGAAGATTCAACAATAAAAAAAGCAAAATCGATTCCAGCAATCAAAAATAAAAAAGAACGATGGCAAAAACTGGACAATCGAAATCCAGCCATCAAAAGACTGATTCAAGAATAAAAAATAAAAAAGAATAACAAAACTATAATCTCAATTCCCTAATCACTTAGGGATGGAGGAGGAAAAAGAATGCATGGTAGAAACCACACAAATTTTTGCGACGATGAAACCCTAGGATATTGTCGCGAAGAGCAACAACAAACCTGGGGCATGACTGAAGAAGAAGGAAAAATGTGAAGAAGGAAAGAAGTGAAGAAGAAATGTGTGAAGAAGTAGGAAAAAAAATCTAAAACAGTTAAAATAAGGGTAGAAATGTAAGATAACAAAGAGAATCTTAAATACCTGATTTTCTCTTCTCGTCATATGTGTAAAATAACAAAAAAATGATATTATACATAGTATATATATATACTCTATGATATATATATATATACACTCTATGATATATAATACATAAACAAGAACGAATGGTATATAATTACATATTGTATTATACAATATTGTATATATTTTGTTAGAGAATATATAGACATATACGTTCTAGTATATATTTACATATTGTATTATGCAGTTTTTAGTCTACAATTTTGTAGAATATATACAAAATTTTGTAGAATATTTGCCGTATTATGTTTTAATACACTATCATATCATAATATATATATGTAGTATGTTTTTACATATCATCAGTATATGTATAGTATATGTATAGTATATGTTTATATAATATTAGCCTATCGTAGTATGTATGCAGTATATTTTTATATATCATTACGGTAAAGGAAGCCATGACCAGATCTTGTAATGACTTTCTTCATCGCGACCAGATCTGGTCGTGATGGCCATGGAAGAGAGATCGCAGAAGTGAGTTGTAGGAAGAGAGACGAGGCATAGAAAAACTACAACAAAGTTTGAAAAATTGCAACAATGGACGCCATGAAAGGAGTCGAGGAAGAGAGCTGCGGGAAGAGAGAAGAGTCGTGAAAAAACTGCAACAAAAAATACAATTAAACTTAAAAATGATATTAAGTTATACTAAAAGCAGTTAAATAAATTAACATACAGAATCCTAACTAACTATATTATCTCTTTTAAAATACGATCATATATATAAAATAAAACATTAAGTCACATAATACTAAACACTGACTTAAACTAAAACCTGTCTAATTTCTTCATTTTCCCCCTAATTTTTTTACCGATAAAAAAAAAAATTTCCCCCTAATTTTTCTACACTCGCGCACCATGGAGGAGTACTGACAAACCCACGCACAAAAAACCCGTTGCTCCTCAATCTCGAATGTCGATCGTTTCACCTCTTGCCTCACCCTCGCTTCTCCCGCCTCCATTCATTGCCGCAAGACCACCGCGAGGTCACCAAACTCCGTCACCGCCGGTGGGTTATTTTCCCTTCTCTTTTTCTTCTCCTCTTCTATCTCTTCTAGTGTTTCTTATTATTTCCTCTGTTTGGCCTCTTCCTCTCTTTTCAACTGTCAGTCAACCAGAAAATAGTTTCTATTACCGAGTCTCTCTCTCTCTCTCGCTCTCGCTCGACACCGAGTTCTTCATACAGAAACGTAATAGGACATGGTAAGTCAGCCAGAGCCGTCGACTGCACAGAGAGTGGGCAATGCTTTGGTGCAGCACGTTCTTCATCAGCATCATGAGGATTTGAGCTATATGTATGGGTTTATTTGTTTCTTTACTTATTTTCTGTTTGACTGCTCAGAATACCGTGGAGAATATAAGGAAGTTACCATTCATTCATCAAATTTATCTCATCTAGGTAGAGTTTATATTTGAGTGGACTTTGTCCTATTAGTTCCTGAGTAGTCTGAAGTGAAAAGAAAAAAAGAGAAAGCAGGCCCTAATTTTTGTTTATCATACCTTTCTACATTTGTAGATAAATTTTCCATATACGTAATACCTTTGTTTGAATAAACTAAAAGTGGACATCTGATTTAGGAAGAAAAAGATTTCAGAACAGAGGAAGTCTCTCCCAATCGCTTCTGGTAATGGCTAATGCCTTTTGGGCTTGTTAATTTTTATCCCTGTTTGTATATATTTTTCAAAGAGATAAAGATCTATGAGGAGTTTTTTGTTCTAAACTTTTAGTTGAGAAACGGCTTGTCGAGGAGATCCGCAGACACGATACATTAATTATTGTTGGTGAAACTGGAAGTGGAAAGACTACCCGTAAGCTTCCATCACGATTTCACAGCTTACAATTTTGTAATTATTTCAACATTTTATAGCTCCTTTTATCTTTCTGACTTAGTTACTCTATAAATTTCAGAGATACCACAGTTTGTATATAATGCTGGATTCTGTAGGGATGGAAAAGTTATCGGGATAACCCAGCCTAGGCGTGTTGCAGCCATAACAGTTGCTAAAAGGGTTGCAGAGGAATGTGGTGTCCAATTAGGCCTAAAGGTTGGATACTCCATTAGGTTTGAGGATGTGACATCCACTTCCACAAGGATCAAATATATGACAGATGGCTTGTTATTGAGGTATGTTCGTATAAACTCAGCTTCAAAGAAGTTTCAATTAGACCATCTTTTTTACATTCACTAGAATATGTACTGGGATGTTTCTGGTATATAGTGTTGTGAAAACATTTTGAATTAGCGTGTTATTGAATTTGCAGTCTCCTTTACTTTACACAGCCGTTCATATCTCAGAATTTCTGCATTATTAATTGGCATATTACAATTTACAACTACATTCATTTTCAGTGGGGAATTATTGGACTATCAAGTCAATTTGTTTTTATTTTTTTCCCTCTATGAACTGTTGTGTTAGACTTCTAAGATTTTGGACTTATCTGCAAGGGAGCATGCATACTTTCTTATTGGAGTGCTTGGAGGCACATTTGGGGAGACAGCCCTTGGGTATTTGATAAGATTAAAGTAATTTATGTTTACTGTTTCTCTTTCAGTAATATGCTAAAGATTTTATTTGATATTTAGCAAATCACTCTCTTGAAAGTTTAGGCAAACTAGAGACGATTGCTAGAGAGGATGTCTCAGATTGGACAGTAAGAAGACCATGTAAAATATAATTACTTCATAAATATGGACTTTCAAAATACCATTTTTGTAAATATTGGCTATGCTTACGGCTGTAATTGGTCTTATGACTTCTATAGTATGCTTAGTCTTGGAGCCTTTTCCAGTCTCAAGATTTTCTTGATCATTTTCAGGGAAGCACTATTGGACCCATATCTCTCAAGGTATTCAATTATCATAGTTGATGAAGCTCACGAAAGAACTGTTAATACTGATGTATTGCTCGGCTTTCTGAAAAAAGTACAAACTGCAAGATTAAAATCTATCACCCACTCCGTTCATGTTGGTATTAATATTGAAGTAAATGACATGCTGTTAGAGAAAGAAAGCAGTTCTCAACATGTTAATTTTAAGCAATGTCAAGGTAGGAAATTATCTCCATTGAAGATAATAGTCATGTCTGCCAGCCTAGATGCACGTCTTTTCTCTCAGTACTTCAATGGTGCAAGAGCCGTTCACATCCAAGGGAGACAATTTCCAGTTGACATATTTTACACTCTTTGCCCGGAGCCAGATTATTTGGATGCTGCCCTAATTACCATATTCCAGGTTACATGATGCTCTTATTGGCTTTCTCCTCAGTTTTTGTAGTTGTTTCCTGATGATCTATTGCCAATCTTGATTTTTGCTTAACAAGGAGTTGTAGATTGATTTCAGGTTTCCAATACACATTTGTCCACTTAAAGATAGTAACTCGACATCTCTTCAAAAGAAGTAAAAAGTAATTATACTGATGATAATTATTGATGAAAAAATTATAGTGATGATGGTAGTAAAGGATCATACTTGACTTGATCGGTTGTCTCTACACTCCATTAATTTTCTCAGATGGCAATCCACATAAAATAGATTAAGTTTGCAATTTTGTTGATGCAAGTGTGTGTCACATGTGGATCTACGTTGTTGCTTAACCCTGAGGGATTGATCTACTGGTTGGGCGGGTGCTGGGACCTATGTGGTAATGCATGAGGTTCTGGCTTCAAAACTCATCCCTAATGTCAATTCTTTAGGGCCAATAGAGGTTTACACAGTGGTTAACTTCAGGGCCCGTGGGAGCGCTTGACCTTGTCGCGTTAGTCGGGGCAAAGCCTCAGATACCCGCGTTGTGAAAAAATCTACTTTGTAGCATTTTAATATTTTTCAAAAGTCTTTATATTTATAATTCAAAGTTTTCTTTTGAACAATTTTCATTTATGCTTCATCTTGGTAGATTCATTTGGCAGAGAGCACTGGTGATATACTTGTATTTTTGACTGGGCAAGAGGAGATTGAATCCATTGAAAATCTTGTTGAGGAGAGACTTCGACAGTTACCCGAGGGAAATCGGAAGCTGGTAACCGTTCCAATATATTCAGCTCTACCCTCAGAAAAGCAAATGCGAGCTTTTGCTCCAGCCCCACCTGGAGTTCGTAAGGTAGTTTAAACATATATGTTACTCCTGCAGTAGGTGTCCCACGGGTGTTATCTACTGTGATACATATTCTGCTTCACACTCTTTCTCCTTCCTTCCGTTCTCTCTCTCTCTCTCATGCATATGCATATTATTGTTCTTCTTTTTGTTATGCTTGCGTAATTTCATTGGAGGCAGGAAGCCTTGTAAACCTCCATTGGTTGACCATTTTACTCATTGCTGTTAAGGTAATATTAGCAACAAATATTGCTGAGACCTCAGTGACAATACCTGGAATTAAATACGTTATTGATCCTGGATTTGTAAAAGCTCGAACCTATGATCCTAACAAAGGGATGGAGTCATTGATTGTTGTTCCCACCTCGAAAGCGCAGGCCCTTCAAAGAAGGTAAGCATATCGGATCATACATGGGGTCCCCGGTGATAACATCTGATCTTTTCCTGTTCCATTCCTTTGTTTCATATGTGCACTTTCGTTCCAATTCCACTTTGTCACGTCTTGAACATCTTTGATAGGGAACAGGTTTATGTGCTTCCAACTCACTTCTTTGGAAGTCCATTTGCCAAAAAATTGGCCCGTTTAAGTTATTATATCATGTATGCTAGGATTGTAAGCCTAGTTATATTCGATTGAATTTGATTCAAATATTATAATACTTATGGTTTGGCACTGCAGTGGACGTGCAGGCCGTGAGGGACCTGGCAAGTGCTTCCGTCTATATCCGGAGTCTGCTTTTGAGAAACTTGAGGATTCAACTAGGCCAGAGATTAAGCGTTGCAACCTTTCTAACGTCATTTTGCAGCTGAAAGCTCTGGGTGTTGATGATATTACTGGATTCGATTTCTTGGAAAAACCTTCAAGGTGAAAATTTTGTGAGATAATCGTGTTGAGTATCTTTACATTAGTGTCAACTGTCCTGGTATTAGTTTCACTTCCCCATAAACTGGTTTTAGGTTTGTCATTACCCTTCTCAGGGTTTAAAAGAAAATACATTTTACAATACAATTTATACATATCAATCAAATAAAAATTTAAAATCATAGAATTTCATTAATTATCAAATGAAGAGCTCGGTGATTAATTTTAAGCTGGACAATTAGTGATTTTAAAAGATATAGGGTTAAAATTGTCTAAAGAATGTTTATCCCATATCCCACTTTTATCATTCAGAAACTATTAAGCTGCATCATGTTGCCTGTAGTGCGTCTTACTTGACTATGACCTAGTGCGTCTTACCAACTTACTGTCTCTATTATTTTTATCAATGACATTCTTTAAATGTAATAAATTGAATTTTTTGTCACGGAGCGGTTCGTCAGAGGATATTTTAATTCCTCCAGTTACGCTGAGTCTTAGAATCTACAACTAATAAGCATTGGCAAAGGTAAAGCTATGACCAGTTCTGTTTGGATCATGTGTAACTATAAATAATTGGCCTTGTATACATTGTCGATCTCTTAGACCAACGGTGCTTCTTTTTACGGCCTTGTCCTCCTAATAGTCTGTGTTACTGGAATTTCACCACTACCTCTTTTTTGCAGACTTGTCCATCATTATTTTGTATACATTGCTATAATCTCTTATATTGAAGTCCCACCAATCCTTTTTTTACAGGCAGGCTATTCTTAAGTCGTTGGAGCAGCTGCTCTTACTGGGTGCTTTAACAGATGACTGTAAACTGTCAAATCCAATTGGGTTTCAAATGGCACGGCTCCCTCTAGACCCGATTTATTCCAAAGCCCTTATTCTCGCCAGCCAGTTCAATTGCTTGGAAGAAATGTTGATAACTGTTGCGATGCTATCAGTGGAATCCATTTTTTTTGTTCCCCGTGAAAAGCTAGAAGAGGTTGGTGCTTGCATATTCTCTGTTGCTGTTCATTATTAAATGTCCCGCACGTCTTATTAGCTAACAGAGGACAATAATTCTATAAGTTGCTGTTTGTGTACATTCCTTGGGAGAACTTAGCATAAGGGTGAGGTATGATCTGTAACAGTACATGTGATAGATGGTTTACTCTGTTATTAAAGTCATCTCATATAATAAGCCAGGAAATGGAAATATGACGCATTGTGTTAATGAGGTTTTAGAGGTGATAAAATCAGATTCTTGTACATTATGAGGAGTGGATTGGATCATCAGATTTTATTTTGCATCTTAGACTTACTACTTAGTTGAAGTGGTGGAACTTCTAAATAATATACTCTCTCCTTTGGTGTTTATAAACCTATTATAGGAAGGATTTTCTTTTGGTTGCAGTTGTTATGCGTATGATTGTTATTTCTTCTTTTTTTCTCTGCCGAGGATTATTATTCCGTATGTTGTTTAGTACTTTTCCCCCTATCTATTCTTTTACGTAAATTATTGTTGTTTCTCTTGTACGACAGGCAAGGAGTAAGATGAAATGCTTTTCAAGTCCAGAAGGTGACCACCTCACTTTGATTAATGTGTATAGAGCATCTAATGAATTTTTAGAGAAAAGGAAATTAGAACTTAGTAAGGAGAAGGTTGACAAAAGTCTCAGAAAATGGTGCAAAGATAACTTCATTAATAGTCGCTCCTTGAAGCATGCTCGTGACATTCACAGGTTTGTTAATGTGAACTCCTCAACCGTTCAATGTAACTTTTGTTTCCGCCCGTTACCAATTAGTCTCTGGGTAAAAGCATCATAATCTGTTATTTTGTTTCTTGCAGCCAAATTCGGGGGCATATTGATCAAATGAATCTTCCTTTGACCTCTTGTGGAGATGACATGCTTCAGTTTCGCAGATGCCTTGCAGCTTCCTTTTTCCTCAATGCAGCTACAAGGCAGGCAAATGGAACGTACAGGTATGGTATACACCTTGTATGTGTTTTGGAATCAATTGGGTGGTCTTCCATAGGCCACACTCTTGTGTGCAATACTTGATCATAATACCTTCATTCATGTAGGGCGTTTCACAACTTTTTTAAATTTTTTTACCGTATTATTTGCTAATTTTGTAGTTTCTTATGTATTAATCCTTAACTTAATGGTAGGGATTACACAAGTGGCGAGGTGGTACGGATCCATCCTTCCTCTGTTTTATTCCAGCAGAAACCAGACTGTGTCATTTTCAATGAGTTCATTCAAACTAATCATAAGTACATCCGTAACGCTACTATTATTGACAGCTTGTGGTTAACTGAGCTGGCCCCTCATTATTACACTCTGAAGAACTGACTTTCATATGCTGAAACAGGTATGTAACATCCTCTTTGGTTTTATAAAAACTATGCATTGTTCAAAAGCCTTTTTCCATGTGTTTTAGGAGTTTCGTGTTTGGACTTAAACAAGATGTTTTTTGCAATAGTTGAAATGTTCTCACTTTTATCTGCATATCCGGTAGTCTTAAGGAAGATATTTAGGTTCGTGTACTTTTTAAAATAGGAAAGGAACAACGATAGTGCGTTGGTCAAATTCTGATGCCGGGTCCCATGCTGCTCCCCATAATTGATATTTTTATGTTCGATGAGTGGGTCACAGGGTAATGATCATTCTAGTTCTTCTTTATACTGACCTTGCCACTTTGGATGTGATTGTTATAGTACTCCAGCAGTGGAAAATAAGCAGATAGGTATAATGTTATATTCCCGAAATGAAGGTAATAAGCATGTTGAAGTTTGATTAAAAATTGTTAATAACCAAACATGAATAATTTCTATGTTGGCAGTGTATGATGTCAGGTTGAACTGCCTGTGTCAGTATCTTTTGATGTCTATTGGTTTCTGCTTCCAATTTGAGTAATCCTAAACTTCCTCACTCTCTTTCTCTCTCCCTCTCTCTTGTGAATCTCTTTAACAAGCAACTCAACTCATCCTATTCCTGCTGTCATTAGGTGAACGTCAAGGGGAGCTCTCTTAGAAAAATTTCCAAACGATAAAAGACTACTTTACTAGGGAGGCACGGTGGTGGGAGATGCAACTATTGGTTAAAACAGCCATTTATCTGGGCATATGGTAGTCCACCAAGCATGAAAGTACATTACTTGTTGCACCTAATTTCCTCCCGTGAATAGAGAGCAAAGAGATGTTACTGGGAAAGAAAATTTACTTAGGTAAAAATGTGAATTATTTCTAATATTGGGTTCTTGACCATACGGGTTAGTTAGTTTATTTCCTTTGAGAGTCCTCTTATTACGTTGATGGTGCATGACTTGTCATGAAAGGATCTAGGCCAACTTTAATGTAACCACCTTGGAACTAGAGGGAACCATATGATTTGTACCCTAGCATGCATCACAATAGGGTACTGGGGGAACTATTGTGTATATGCATGCATATCCGATTAACCCACCCCACTTTCACCACTATCAAGTTGAGTGACAAGGCTTGGATGGACACACATTAGCCTAGGAATGACTTGGAGGCATGTAGCCTAGAAGGACCAGGATGGGGTTTCGTCATGTTGGAAAGGTCTCCCCTTTCTCAACGTGACCATCTTACTAGGCTTAGGTGTTAGCCTGTTAGGATCCCTTGGGACAACTTGGACGTGGTGCCAATCTGTCTTGCCAATGTGGCTCACTTGCAAGATTGACCTAGCGACACGGCTG
Source organism: Datisca glomerata (assembly GCA_003255025.1). Taxonomy (NCBI): domain Eukaryota; kingdom Viridiplantae; phylum Streptophyta; class Magnoliopsida; order Cucurbitales; family Datiscaceae; genus Datisca; species Datisca glomerata. The sequence continues at coordinate 459,195 of QANY01011556.1, forward strand.
GCACTCTAGCCTGTCTATTACGTGCTGGTGGCCCAAGTGCCGACTGCACAAGGTTGATTTGTACCCTGGAAGCTTTCCTGTCCTTGCTCAGACTAATTTGTACCTTTGGCATTTTCCCCGCCAATCACCAACGCCTCTCATCACCATTGCCTTAAATGAGAGCTGTCCTATCAATCTCTTCAAAATGCTCCTATATAAAGAACTAGAGAGGACACAAGATTGCATGTGCGCTCGCTAACAAGTCAGAAACTGACAGTGGGAAAAGATGTTACTTTTTCTTTTCCAGGACGGAAAAGATCTTACTTGATTAATATGTTTTTGAGAATTTGAAATGATATTACACGATTAACATATAAATTGATGATTTTCTCATCGTTTTTATCATAAAAATGGGCTTGTACTATTACTAAAAACAATTATGGAAGACTCATTTCGCATAAATTTGAAATCCATTTGATTTTCTTTTTCTTTAGAAAAAACTTTATTATAAAAAAACTTTAGAAAAAAGAAAAAGATGAAAATGGAGTGTGAATATTTAACGCAATCCGTATACTCGAAAAAAATAGAAAATTAAATTGAAACAAAATTTCAGTGAATATGTGTATCTAGGGAGAATTCACTTTGAAGCGACTCTTTCCCAGATACACACGTCGTGATATTTTAGTTATTTCACAATTGAATCAATTTGGTCTTTTTTCGCTTACTGCGCCGTGAGGAGTACTTTCAATACATGTCCCATCCATCTATAAATATAGAACATATCGTATTGCAAGTCCCGTACAAGGTCCTTACATGTTCTTCTCTTATCTCTATTGCTCTAAATATGTTACATTTACTTTGCTCTCTAGAGTAAAGACTGACTGAATGAACATACTATGCAGGTCTCCGGAACACCTCATTTGTTCCTTAATGGAGGTGTCGCTCTAGAAATTTTTTAGATGCTTTACTCGCTTTGAATATGGACAAGATGCATTGTTGGGAATAATCTGAATTATTTCATTTGATAAGTTTATGGAAGAAGGATGAAGAAGTCATGAAGCTCAAGGTCCTACTCCTAACTACATATGAGATGACTGATTGGTAGCTCTCAGCTCATGTGTCTTAAATACAATCCCTACGGTAACTTTCTTAAATACAATCGCTTAGATTTATTCAACTTACAGGTTGTACTTTTAATAGGAAATTTTGTTTATGAAAAAACCTTTTCTTTATTGATTCATCTACAAAGCAGTCTTCATTTGCCATTTTGGTTCATTGCTGAGACCTTGGGAACATATTGTTTGCTACATCAGGCCACCAAACATAATTCCCTTCTGTAATTTGGATGATATGATTTACATTCAGTAAAGATTTTGTATTTTGTATTATATTTTAAATTAAGGTGGCAGTTTCATTTATTAGTTTTCCTTCACTTAATAATGGGATTTTTATTAAGTTAAATTACTACCATCCGCGCTAGTTCTTATACGGGGGTATACGGGGTTACTGGGACCCTAGCTTTCACTAATATTCCACTCACCTTCACTATAAATGTGATTGTCACTGTAATTGTGTTGACTACCCTCTTGAGAGAACAAAAAATTGATTATTGCTTCTTTACTTTCAATAACTCGTATACACTAAGACTCTTTCAATAACTCGTATACACTAGGATCGAAGTATTATCCATTTATAGATAATTTCAATCGTATAAATTTTTGTTCATGCATTACTTCCATACCATAGTTATCACGATTAATAGGTTAATAATATGACCTTAAGTATTAATATCACTCTAAATATTAATTATACGATCTTGACTATCAACTGTAGATATCTATTTGGGACTTTTTTGGGCCAGTGTCTGGGATTCATGCAGATAAACAGACTTCTTGTTTTATTCTTCCTTGTATTTGCTCATCTATGATTCATTTGTGGGTTTTTTGTTTGTTTGTTAAATCGGTTTTAGGCAACCAAAGGTATGAAAGAATGGTTTGCAAAAATAAACATATTTTGTATGTAAGCATAGTTATGGTATTTATTTGAAATAAATATATATTTTATTTGTAACCAGGATGTAAAAATGCATTTTGGCCAGAAAATTGTTTTTTTTTTTTAAGAAAAACTTGTAAATGACTACTAGAGAATCTTAAGTTTTAGTAATCCTTTTTTACTACATTCCATTAATTTAATGGCATGTTTACTAAATGATAAAAGTAATGATAGCCATGAAAATGGTAAATGGTGAGGTAAAATAAGGAAATGGTAAATGAAGGAAATAATAACAACATTTCTCTTAGATGTGTTTACTAACTCTTTGATCGAAATCAGAAAAGAGTTGTAATTCTCTTTAATCTATTTACTAATCATCGGTAATCAGAATCAAACATGCAAATTTATCAGTTTAGTCAAGGTGAACTTTTTGACCTTTTGTGATTTTTTTTTATATTTATATGAACATATTTACTTTATGACAAACTTATGTTCAACTTTTAATTTATAAATAATTTAGTTTAATTACTTAAAGTAAATTTATAATTTAATTTTTTCAATTAAAAAAATTTGAACTTTAATTATATTTTAAGTACATCATCATGAAAATATATGTATCACATTGATACCTTAAGTGTCTCAAATAATAGTAATATAATGTTGCATCATCATGAATGGTTTGTTGGTTTAGTAAAGAGAAGATGGTATTATTGAGATGGAAGAAGGAGAAGAATGATGGAGTAGTAAAGACAAGTGAACCACGCATAAAAGAAAGTACAGGGTAAAGACTATTACTACCTAAAAGAGGGTAATGGTTTAACTCAAAAATCAGTAATGAGATTACTGAATGGTTTGTTGGTTTAGTATAGAGAAGAGGGTATTATTGGGATGGAAGAATGAGAAGAGTGATACAATAGTAAAGACAAGTGGACCCCACATAAAAAATGTAAAAGATAAAGACTATTATTACCTAAGAGAGGGTAATGATTTAACCCAAAAATCAGTAGTGAGATTACCGATTTAGAGAGAGACATACAACTCTTTTACCTTTACTGATTTCAGTACAGGTAAAAATAATTTATTTTTAATATATTAAAAGTGAGATGAGAAAGAGAATCACTTTTGAACCATTTTGCCATCTGCTTACTTTATAATTTTAAAATTATTCTTGAGTTTATTAGTAGTGCATCAATAATGATAATTTTCTTCTTTTCTTATTTTTCAAAGTAATGTATCTCTTGAGCAAGTTTGTTTTTTTGTTTTTAGATATGATAATATATTAAGTTATTCCGTCGTGAAGATACATATTAGAAAAACTCAATAATAATCAATTAAAGAATAAAATATTTTTTTTGTTCATTTATCATATAAAGATTAAATAAATAATATATTAAAAGAATCTAACTAAAAATGTATAGAAGATGTTCTTCAAGCATAACTAACTTACTGGAAACATTTTGATGAGTAAGACTAATGAGGAGCACAAAAATTATAATTGTAATTTTTTTATTTTATTTACTAATAAATGTAATTTATTCAAAAAAAATTATTTATATAAACAAGTAATGTATAGGAAATGATCAAAATAAATAAATAAATAAATATATATATATATATCACCTGTAAGTTAACAAGTGAGAGTAAAAGTTTGTGAGCCTAAGTTTAATAAAAGAGTATATATTTCACCATCTTGACTCTTGACATTGTATACTCTTCTCGAAGCAACACTCGATTTATTCTGTTTTTTTCACTCATCTTGACTCTTGACAAGAAAGAGTCATAACACATGCATTCATTATTGCACGTAAAGATTAGTTAATTCGTCTGGCACTAATGGATTTTAATTGTAAAATTTTAAACTAAAAGAACAATCTTGTCTTCTCTTCTTCTGAGAAAGACTGAATTTCATAAAAAATGTAATGAATTTAACTGAACAATTTTAAACTAAAAGAGCAATTTAATTTTTTCTAAAAATATTGAATTTCGTTAAAAATGAAAGAGGGTGCTAAAATGACTTTTTTATCGGGCTTTTGTAAAAGGTAGAATTGTAAAAATGGTCAACGTTTTATCTCAAATTTTAATAATGTGCGGAAAATTTTTTTATCGCAAAAATGACCGGAATAAGGTAAATAATTTACTTACATCTGTATATTTTGGTAATAAAATTATTTATTTTGGTCATTTTTACAAATAAAAATTTTTCTGACCATTTTTGCTATTTTGAGTTAGAAAGTTGACTTTTTCTGTCATTTTCAGCTTGAGTAATAAAAATTTATCTAGTCTGTTTGGTTTCGCTTCTAGTCCAACCTAGTGTGCAAAGAGCTAAAAGAGTCAGATATGACGATTTGTAGAGTGAGAGCAATTCTTACTCATTTTAGATGAAAATCAGAGCTCAGACTCTTACTTCGAGTTATTTTTATCACTCAGATTCTCCTCAACGGTAGCTTCATTGAGTTAAGCTTTCTTCCTATTTGCCTTTTACCACCTTGATTTATACCCATATCGTTATCTAAATATCACAGGCGTATATAGTCTATATAAATGATGTGGGATTTCTAAACATGTGTACTTTTGAGAATATCGTTTGATAGAGTTGTTGGAAGAAATGTAAAAGTTGAAAATATTATTTGAGGTACACTTGAACTTTGAATCCATGATCTTCTTATCTAAATGGGCTATGCAGCTAATTAAACGTTGTTTTTTCACACTTAGGGACGTTTGTTTCTGACTTTCCGCATGGTAAAGTTCGTGGTAAATTTATTTTTCAGTACTTTTTCATGTTTGTTACAAGTATTATCATTTGTCATGGTAAAGTTATTTAGCCTGGTAAAATAATAATCTTACATTACTTTCCCTACCACTTTCCCACAAAAATCCACTTTATCAAATAACTTTCCCATTTTACAACACATCTACACATTTTTCAAAATAACTTTTACTTTCCAATTTTTCATAAAAATATCATTATTTGTTTCAATTGTTCCTACTTGATTTTGATATTTTATTTTCTTCAAGACCAAAGCCTCACAAAAGTTTCGTATAATATCTCGATCCTGGTGGAACCGAAACGGCCCTAATATCGATTTTTGATATTTGTTCCATCCCTTCCGACTCGTCCACCAACACGTTTCGGGGTCGCCTCGTGAGATTAAGATATGCAAGTTAATCGGAATGAATGAAATAAAATATTAAGTTTGAATTAAGTATAGATAAACCGTTCATATATACAAAATATAAAATCTAAATGATTAGAATACATGTTAATAATATCAACTGTTTTTTTAAATTAAAATTAGTTTCTTCCCTAAAATAAATATTATTTATAAACTATCAATATTTAAAAAAAAACTAAATTTATGAAGGAGAATATAACTAGATTGTTTATTATGTCTCATTTTTTGTGTAAAGAGGGCCGGACCCGTGGACGAAACCACGAATGAGGGTGTCCCCCAATCATTCATATTCAGTTTTAGATTATATTTAACTAAAATATATAAAAAAAATTACATCATTGTTCTGTTTTGTTCATGTGGTAGAACTAGAATATTTTGTCCGTTCGAGCCGGAGCGGAATGATAATGATAATCATGGTATACATATCTATTGAAGAAAAATACATGTAACGGGAAAACTATTATTTATTATTAAATATTTTAATGAGTTAATATAAATTATTGTTATTTATATAAGATTTATTTTTATATATAAAATAGGAAAATTATATGATAATTAATACGATATCAGAAAAAATTTAATCAAACACGACATGAATTATTATGATTTTTTAGCAACTGCTAATAGAGAATTTGCATACAATTTTTTTGCTATGTAATTTTGAACAATTTGTCATTAAATTTATTTGTACGGTGTAAGTAAAAAAATTATTTTAGTTTTTAGCATAGTAAGAGAAAAATAGTTGATTTAATTGTATTGATGGGTTAATAAAATAGTTAAATAATTAAGCATAAAATAATGTGTGTATATAAATAAGACATAATGTGTATTAAAATCTATAAATAATTATTGACAACAAATTAAAAGTTGATAAAAAAGAAATTATAAGTAATAAATAATAAATAATTTTATTATTTTAATATAATTTATATAACTTTCTCAACAACTTTATCAAATTTTCTCAGACAACTTTACCCAAGTATCCTACATACGAAACAAGGAAATCATATTTTTCAATAACTTTTTTCACTTAACCATGCGTTACCAAACATGATAATCTTAATATCTTGTCATCTAACTTTATCACTTAAATTTTTTCAGTAACTTAACTTTTTCAACATTCTTACTTAATCCGTACTACAGTGACCCTTTTACTGTTTTTAATCGTTTAACCAATTGCAAATAGTATTTCTTTAATCAATCTCCTTATTTAATACTATAATTTTTGTCCTTTAAGAAAAGCGTCCCCTCTTTACTAATGCAAAAATTCATAGAATCGATTCAAACCACATATTAAAGAAATTAATTAAATCAACATGATTAATCTTTCTTATTAAAGTCTTAGAATCTAATTCAACTCAATAATTAACTTGAGAGAGTTGAGAGTTGCTCTAATTATAAGTTTATATTCTTAGCCTAAGTTTATATTCTTAGTATAATATTTCTATTTACCTGATGTAAGATTATTTTCTCAAGAATTCCTTAGCATCTTTGTAAGTCTCTTAAGTTATATCTAATTTACTAATTAAATTAACATTACTCCTATATCTGTACATCTAGCTGGATGATTATGCTAAGATACAAATTAAGTCGTAGTAGAAGGAACTGAAGATTGCCTCCTTTAGTCACTTGTAGTCTTAAGATCAAATTATCATATCATTCAATCTCAATCATTCATTTGAAATTTAGAGAGGGTCGTCGGATCATCTGGACATTTCACATGACAAATTTTTTAATGATTTAATATTAATTAAGAATAATGGGAAACGTTGAAATAGTTAATATTCATGGCTCATAGTTAAAGAAGAGAAAATATAAAGGAGAGGAATCATGTTGGGAAAGAAATATAAGAGTACTTAATGCAAATTGTCTTAACCTGGTAGCTGGTAGGAATTAGGATAGGGTTGAATTGATAAGTATTGGGGAATATTTGGTTACTATGTACGAATTGACATGGAATCCCATAATAGTAATTGTTTGTTTTCTTTTAGAAAAATGAAAAAAAAGAGCAATAAAATATTGAAAGTTGCCTTGTTGGAAAAACATTATTGGATTTGGGGTTACCTATAGCCTGAAATAGAAATATATCAAAGTTACTGGAACTTACCAAGAGAGACTTAATTAATAACAAATGAAAGAAACTTGATAAAACGTAAACAGATCTACCTAAGCTTTTCCATCACACAAATAGAACAATCACATCAAAGTTGGGTAAAAGGAATACGTATTGCGATGTCATGTGTTTTGATTGAGTGGATGGCTGTGATAGGAGTAGTCAGATTTATAATGAGATCAATGTTTTGCTACCAAGTTTTATATGTAAAAGGTGGATGAAGGACAAATTAGAGTTAATAATTTACTAATTAATTAATAGTGTAGAGGATAGAGATATTACGGAGAGCAAAAAAGTTGGGTAGATCTCCTTCTATTTATTACAACATAGAGCATCCTATATTGTGGCATGAACCTTGTGGCCTTTTGAGCCCCTAGTCATCTAAGTTTCTCTCTCTTAAATTCTTCTCTCTCCCTTATACATATATGAAACGGAGAAGGGTGGGAATACTAAAAAGTGAAAAAAGTAATAACTAGTGTGAGGAGAGAGAGAGAGAGAGACGATGATGGGGAAGGGAAGAGCACCATGTTGTGATAAGAATAAAGTAAAGATAGGTCCATGGAGTCCTGCTGAGGATTTGAGACTCATCACTTTCATTCAAAAGCATGGCCATGATAATTGGAGATCTCTCCTTAAACAAACTAATATTGTTCATTACATGCTCGACCTTTTATGACGGTGAATATACATCGTCTATTACTATAAATGATGGGGATTTACCGTCGTTTATGTGAGTGTCGTGTAATATTTTTTACATAACACGACGGTAGGTAAAAAATGTCATAAAACGTCATCTTTACAACGAGAGTATTTTTCATTAACGTCATAATTGGTTAATCCTACCACGACGTCTACGGGGACAAATGTCGTGTTATTTTTATATGGTGTTGTAAAATTTGAAATGATTGACGACGATAATTATATATGACGTTGTGAGAAGTTAATAACTGTCGTGTGTTATGGAGATATTAACGCCGTCAGTAACCTTCTTCCATATTACAATGTTACGTTTATTAACAGTCGTGGAAGATTTCCTTTTTTTACTTCGATTTTTATATCCACCGTCGCAAGTATTGTTATTAATTTTTTAATTCCACCCTAAAAATTCACCTCAACCTAAGTACAATTACTCTATAAGATATCAAATTAATAAAAGCATTTACAAAACATTAAAGTCACAAGATTTATATACTATCAATAAAATATAAGAAGCTATAAGGCAATATTCAACTAATACATCAGAAAAAAATAGGGGAAAAAAAGAAAAGAAATCATGATTTTTTATGAATCCTACTGTACAGCTGAAAAATAAAAAAGAATGTTTACTTTAGCTGTAGAATATGTAAAAAGAAACCAGAACCAAATAAAAAAAGTAATACACAATGAATTTCGCACCTCACTGGTAAAGCATTTTTTTTATCAAATAAACATAAGACTAACATTGGTCGTCCAAGTCTGGCTAATCGTCATCGTCAAGAACACTTCGACGCCTTGTGATCTGAAAAATAAGTTTGTGAGTTATCAATCAACATTAGAAGATATTAAGGTGAGTTTGAGAGTGTTTTGTTCCTTAGGTAAGAGAAACTCTAGGGTTTCACAAGTCTTCTTGTTTGTTGGGAATTGAAAAATCGGGATGATATCGTAAAGTTCGGATCTTAGACTTTTAAACAAAATATGACATTTTTCACAGAATAAAATATTAGCAAAAAAATTATGCTAGATCCCGATTTATTATTTTGATGTTAAGATTAATCTTTACTCGATCAAGTTTAGTAAAATATTTTAATTAGACAGTTCTCTAGTAGACATTAAATTCACCAAAATTTTAAACGGTAACTTAAAATTTTCTTATGCAAAGAGTAATTTCATCTTTTCAGGTATACTCCGAAATTTTCTTATGCAAAGAGTAATTTCATCTTTTTCAGGTATGCTCCGAAATTTTCAGAATAATTTAAAAAGAACCCTTTGAGGAAAAAATGACACTAGGACTTTATTCTTTTTAATGAAATTTTGCCTTTTTAATGGAATTTAGCTTTTTACAAAAAATGACTAAATTGCCATTTGTTTTAGAGTTTTTCTATTGAACTTGGTGACTATTGGACCATAATCTAACTACAATGTTCTAACAGAACATTATCTAATAAATGTTAAAATTATTAAAATGGTGTATTGCATTATATGATTAAATGGAAATAACAATAATACAACAATTTTGTAGATATGTTAATTACAATAGGTAGACAGTATAATTACGAACAACAATGTAAATACTGTGATTACAGAATGTAAAAAAAGTAAATACTAACGTTACATAAAGCGGACAAAGTAACAGTATAATGAGAAATCAAACCGAATCATGTTTGCATCCTTAAAACAGTTACGCCACCTCACTTGTGGTACTAAGGTTGATAACAACGCTTACTTCTCAAGATAAAATGATATGAGGCAGCTGAAGAGGACCCAACTTTATCACATTGATGGAAGTGAATTGTCAAAATTCTACCACTCGAGTAACGACGCAAAAATATGACTTGGACTAGAAAACTAAACCGTCGACGGAACCAAAGAATAAACCGCACCAAACGGAACTGAACCGAACTGGGATCGAGCCGAAAACTGAATCAAGAAAACTTGAAGAAAAACTAGAAAAAATATGGAGACCAAGAATTGAGAGAAAAAAGAGCTAGAATGTTTTTTTTTTGGTGTGAAAAAAGAGAAAGGGAATGTCTCATTTTATACTACTCATGGGGAGAGGTGTCATAAAGGGTATTTAACCCATTAAAATATCATTTAGCCAAAATTAAGACCAAAAACATTTTTCCTTTAAATTGAAAAAATAAAAAAATGTTTTGAGACTCGCAAGTAAGCAAAAGAACTAGTTTTATTAATATCGGGTTTGACCAAAGTCATTACATTGAGTTTAAACATTCTGTCACTCATATAACCCTTACCAACATAAATTCTGCTCTTAGACAAAATAATTTTGTTTGACTCAAATATCCTATGAAATCCATGGTTATTCAGTAGTGAATCAGACACAAGGTTTTTCTGGATTTCAGGTACATACAAGACATTGTTCAGAGTCAATTTATTTCCAGAATTCATCTCCAAAACCACTTTTTCTTGGTCTTTGATCTCAGAGGTGGCCGAGTTCACCATGAACAACTTCTCTCTATGCTCGATAGGTTAGAAGGTAGAGAACATCCTGCGATCAGAACACACATGGCGGGTAGCTCCAGTTTCAATCCACTATTCCTTTGGATTTGATCCAACCACGTTGGCCTTAGAGACCACTACTGAGAGGTTGATATCAGAAATATCTCGAGCAATGTTCTCAATCACATTATCCTCCTTATTTCTCTTAGGCAATCTACACTCAGAAGATTTATGACCCAGCTTGTCACAATTGTAGCACTTACCTTGAAACTTTGGTTTCTTAGAAACTTCTCCTTTAGGTCCCAGCTTGTTTGGACCATTCCTTTCATTATTGCTCTTCTTAGATTTGGAACTTTGACAATGCTCCATAATGTAATCCTTTACTGCAACAACATGGTTTGGCCATCTTCTTTCAGATAGCCTATTGTCTTCTTCGATTCGAAGTCGAATAATAAGATCCTCGATGCACATTTCCTTTCGTTTGTGCTTGAAATAATTCTTGAAATCCTTCCATGCAAGAGGCAATGTATCAATAATACAAGCCACTTGAAATGATTCACTCCGCATGAATCTCGTGCAGGATAATTTATAATTATTGTACTTGACTGATCATCGTTTTGGAATCCCCTATTTTAAACTCCAAAAAATGGGCCACGATAAATTTCTTAGCATCCACATCCTCAGTCTTGTACTTTTGTTCAAGAGATTCCTATAGCTCTTTTACTGTTTTCTTGTCAGAATAAACATATACAAGGAATCATCTTGACCATTCTTTATGTAACTCCTACATAAATAATCAGAATGTTTCCAAGCATCAATATCGATGATCATTTAGAAATCCTGCTCATCGTCATTGAGCTTATAAGTTTCTTCAGTCAAGCATTTAACCAGATTCAGCGTGGTCAAGTAGAAGAACATTTTTTGTTGCCACATTTTGAAATTCAGACCGTTAAATTTCTCAAGTTTCTCTCTGTGAGAAATAGGCATAGGTATCGGTGTCATACGGGCCACAAGTGTCACAGCAGGGTTCTGCACATCCAGGTTTGCATTTGAGCCCCAACAGTAGAGTTTTGCCATTGGCTTTCAACAGCATGGTTCAGTTGCCACATTTCTTTATTTGAAATATAAACCAGAAGTGTATCAACACTTTGAAAATTATGCTATTTTCTTGAAGACGAAAATATACTAATTTTCTAAATATTTTCCAAAGCAAACCAAATAACACTTTTACAGATAACCGTCAAGACGAACTGGTGGGGTTCTAAGATCCAATCTAGGACCAGCCCTATCGACAGTATTCAGTTTCCATGTAATTAGAGGGACAAGTCCTCTTAAATTCTAATTTCCTAGACATAACTTCTCTGTATAGTTACTTCGATTTTCAAAATTTTAGAGAATATTAAAAATAAATTTATTAGGTTGAAAAATCCAAATCAATTTCCTAAAATAATTTTTTGAACAATTTTTTAAGACTAAATTAATTTCCAAAATTAATCGTATAATGCAATGACTTGTATAAAAAATAATTGTTTTAAGATTGTTGGAAATGGTGCATTGCATTATAAGGTTAAATAAAAATAACAATGAATAATTCTGTAACTATATTGGTTACAACAGGTAAAAAATATAATTATGAATAACAATGTAAATACCGTTATTAGGAAATGTAAATAAAGTACGTACCAACGTTAAATAAAGTAGATAGAGACATTATAATGAGAAATCAAACCGAGTTATGTTTGCACAATTTTTTTAAAACAATTATGACACCTTATTAAGGTTGATAACAACGTTTGTTTTCCAAGATAAAACGGTTTGAGGTAGCTGAAGAGCACTCAAGTTCACCACCTTGATCGAACTAAATTGTCAAAACCAGAGTAACGACCAAAAAACTAAGCTTGGACCAGAAAACTAAACCGTCGACGGAACCCAAAATAAATAGAATCGGACCGAGCCAAAAATCGAACTGGGATCGAACCAAGAAAACTTGAAGAAAAACTAAAAAAAACGTGGAGACCAAGAATTGAGAGAAAAACAGAGCTAGAATGCTTCTTTGGTGTGAAAAATGAGGAAGAGTAAACCTCATTTTATACTACTCATAGGGGAGAGGTGTCATAAAGGGTAAGTCTAAAAATGTTTTCCTTTAAATTGCAAAACAAAAAACGTTTTGGGCCTTAAACTACAAAGAATATTCCATATTTTATGATCTTTGAGCTTCCTATGAGAATTATACGTTCCAAAACCTGCATAGGATAGGTAGGTTTTACCCTTTGAACTTTCCCTTGTGTAAGTATGTTTACTTTACTAACTGACCAGTAGACACGTTGTCTTTGAACTATTCGACTTTTTGTGTAAATGATGACATACAACATACATTAGTCATCCTTGACACAGTTCAGTTCTCATGGTTATGTTCTTTTTGGCCATGAACATCTTCCTGGCTTTACAAGAGTTTATAAAGAATTGTGCCCCTGCAATTCCTATAGAAACGGCCCAACTTCACTCTCACATATGTGATCTCTTAATTTTGAGAGTAAACCAGCATTACTCTCCTTGGATCTCATAATGTTTGATGCATAAGAATCATTTAAAACTTAGCTGAACCTAATCTTAACGGGTATCGATGTTTTCATCATAGGAATGGATAGGGAAAATCCTCACAGTGATCTAGCTAAGTTTATACAAGTAGGTTGGCCCATTGAACCTAGATCTTAGAATCCCCAGTCAACTAGGTTGAGTTTCCTTTGTATCAACCTATTTTTACATGGGCTTTAGTCACATTCCCATCGATGACTTTTAAATTAACTCTCTATTTAACCATTTTAGTTAATGGATCTGCAATGTTATCCTTTGACTTCATACAGTCAAGAGTGATAACCCTTATCAAGAGTAGTTGTTTAATGGTCTTATGTCTACGACGAATGTGTCTAGACTTACCATTATACATATTACTTTGTACCCTTCCAATCGTACTTTGACTATCACAGTGTATGCAGATTGGTGGCACAGGCTTTGTCCATCTAGGAATATCCTATAGAAAGTGGTGTAGCCATTCAGCCTCCTCCCTACATTTGTCCAAAGCTATAAGCTCAGATTCCATAGTGGATCTAGCTATAACAGTCTGTTTTGAGGATTTTTGTGCTACGGCGGCACCTCCTAGTGTGAAAATATACTCACTAGTAGATTTCATATATTTCTTATTAGATATCCAATTTACATTAGTATATCCTTCTAGGACCGCTGGATATATTGATAATGTAGTCCATAACTACGAGTATATCGTAAGTACAACAACACTCTTACAATGGTTTCTTTCCAAAAGGACCTTCATTGGAGTTTACAACTTCATTGAAAAATCTTGGTTCACTTTCAATCATATAGGTCAGAAAATCATGACCAAAAGACTTTTCTATCCTAGCACTTTTACTCCTTCTAGGTTCTACTCGACTTCTTCATCTTGGTCCTCATTATCTTCTTCATCAATAGTCTCAAGAAGTCTTTTTAAGGAGCTTGACTCTTCTTTAGATTTGTAAGGAAATACGTGTTCAAAGAATGATGTATTCTTAAACTCCATTATCGTGTTCTTATGAATATCAGGATTACTAGATTTATACACAAGGAACCAATACACACTATTTTTATTTACATAACCACTGAAAATGCAATCGATAGTTTATGGTCATATCTTCACCTTTTTGGGTGAAAATGCAATCGATAGGTGCCATCACTTTAGCGAGGCATCCCCACATTCATAAGTATTTCTATGAATATTTTCTACATTTCCATTACTCACATGGGGTCTTATCCCTCTTTGTTTTTAGGTATCTTACTCAAAAGATAGTTTGCCGTCAAAACGGCTTCTCTCCACATATTCTGAGGTAATCCAAAACTGATCAACAATGCATTCATCATTTCTTTCAAAGTACGATTTTTGCGCTCATCAACACCATTGGATCGAGGTGAGTAAGGTGTTGTGGTTTCATGTATAATCTCATGTTGAGCACAAATCTCAACAAATAACGATTCATACTCACCACCTCGATCACTTCTTAGTACCTTAAATTTCTTATTTAGTTGATTCTCAACTTCATTTTTATAGAGAATGAATTTCTCTATAGTTTCATCATTGCTCTCTAGCAAATATACATAGCAATATTTTATGCTATCATCAACAAAAGTAATAAAATACTTATTACCACCTCTTGTTTGTACAAATTTTAAATCACATATATCACTGTGAATTAAATCAAGTGATTCAGTGTTTCTTTCAGCACTTTGGAATGATAACCTCGTTAATTTTGCCTCAACATAAGTTTCACACTTGTGATTTGAATTAATATGAAATGTTGGTAAATGATCCAAGTTAATTAATTTACGTAAAGTATCATAATTAACATGACTTAGTGTACCATGTCATAAATTGAAAGATTCAAGCAAGAAAGCAGAAGAACTAGCTTTATTAATATCGGGTTTGACCAAAGTAATTACATTGAGTTTGAACATTCCGTCACTCATACAACTCTTACCAACATAAATTCCGCTCTTAGACAAAATAATTTTGTTTTTAACTCAAATACCATATGAAATCCATGGTTATTCAGTAGTAAACTAGACACAAGGTTCTTCCAGATTTCAGGTACATACAAGACTTTTCGTTGGCCTTTGATCTTAGAGGTGGCCGAATTCCCCATGAACAACTTCTTTCCATGTTCGATAGCTTCGAAGGTAGAGAACATCCCGTGATCAGAACACACATGGTGAGTAGCTCCAATGTCAATCTACCATTCCTTTGTATTTGAACCAACCATGTTGACCTCAGAGCCCACTACTGAGAGGTTGATATTAGAAACGTCTCGAACAATGTTCTCAATCGCATTAGCCTCCTTGTTTCTCTTAGGCAATCTACACTCAGAAGATTTGTGACCCAGCTTGTCACAATTGTGACACTTGCCTTGTAACTTTGGTTTCTTAGAAACCCCTCCTTTAGGTCTCAGCTTGTTTGGACCATTCCTTTTGTTGTTGGACTTCTTGGTTATGGAACCTTGACCATGCTCCACACTGTTAGCCTTTACTATAGCAACATGGTTTGACCCTCTTCTTTTGGATAATCTATTATCTTCTTCGATTCAAAGTCGAATAATAAGATCCCCGATACTCATTTCCTTTCGTTTCTGCTTGAGATAATTCTTGAAATCCTTCCACGAAAAAGGCAATTTCTCAATAATACAAGCCACTTGAAATGATTAACTCAACATCCTTCCCTCAACATGAATCTCGTGCAGGAAAATTTGTAGTTCTTGCACTTGACCGATCACCATCTTAGAATCCCCCATTTTAAACTCCAGAAAGCATGTCGCGATAAATTTCTTTGCGCCCGCATCCTCAGTCTTGTACTTTCATTCGAGAGATTCTCATAGCTCCTTTACTATTTTCTTGTCAGAATGAACATTATACATGGCATCAGCAAGACCATTCATTATGTAATTCCTTCATAAAATAAATCAGAATGTTTTCAAACATCAATAACACTGATCGTTTGAAAATGCTGCTCATCGCCCATTGAGCTGAGGAGCTTCTTCAGTCAAGCATTTTTTTTAGATTCAACGTGATCAGGTAGAAAAGCATATTTTGTTGTCACCTTTTGAAATTCAGACCAGTAAATTTCTCAGGTTTCTCTCAGTGAGAAATAGGCATAGGCATCGGTGCCATACGAGTCACAATAGGGTTCTGCACACCCAGGTTCGACATTTGAACCCCAACAGTAGGGTTCTGCCCTTGGCTTTCAACAACATGGTTCACCACAACATTGTTGTTGGATTCAGTTGTCATAGTTCCTTATCTAAAATATAAACCATAAGCGCATCAACTCTTTGAAAATTATGCTACTTTCTTGAAGATGAAAATATGCTAATTTTCCAAAACAAACCAAATAGCAGTTTTACAGATAACAGTCAGAGATGAACTGGGGGGTTCTAAGACCCAATCTAGGACTAGCCCTCTCGATAGTATTCAGTTTCCAGGTATTGGAGGGACAAGTCCTCTTGAATTTCATTTTTCTAGACATAACTTCTTTGTATAGTTACTACCACTTTCGAAATTTTGGAGAATATTAAGAATAAATTTTTTAGGTTGAAAAAACCCAAATCAATTTTCAAAAATAATTTTTTGAACAGTTTTTTAAAACTAAATTAATTTCCAAAATTAATCTTGTACCGCAATGACTTGTATAAAATATAATCGTTTTAAGATTGTTGGGAATGATGTATTGCATTATAAGATTAAATGGAAATAACAATAATACAACAATTCTGTAAATAATCTAATTATTATAGGTATATAATGTAAATATGTTAATGACAAATGTAAATAAATTAAATACTCAAGTTAAATAAAGCGGAGAGAATAACAGTATAATGATAAATCGAAACAAGTCATGTTTGCACAGTTTTCTTAAAATAGTTACGCCACCTCACTTGTGGTACTTAAGTTGATAACGGCATATGTTTCTCAAGACAAAATGGTTTGAGGCAGCTGAAGAGCACCCAACTTCACCACCTTGATTGAAAAGACTTGTCAGAATTCTACCACCAAAGTAACGACGCAAGAACAAGACTTGGACCAAACCTTCGACGGAACAAAAAATAAATCGAACCAGACAAAAACTGAACTGGGACCGAACTAAAAACCAAGAAAACTTGAATAAAAACTAGAAAAAACGTGGAGACCAAGAATTGAGAGAATAAAAGAGCTAGAATCCTTCTTTTGGTGTGAAAAATGAGGAGTGAAATACCTCATTTTATACTACTCATGGGAGAGATATGTCATAAAAGGGTATTTAACCCATTAAAAGACCATTTAACCAAAATTAAGTCCAAAAACATTTTTTTCCTTTAAATTGCAAAATAAAAAATGTTTTGTGCCTTAAATTACAAAAAATATTTTATATTCTATGACATTTGGGCTTATTTTGAGAAGAACAAATAAATTTTGAGCAAATGACAATTCATTGGCCCATATAAAAGTGGCCCATATAGAAAGAGCATATCGACTTATCTATTTATCACATTTGATACAAGCATCTCTATATATACCACTCCAACATTTTCTCTCTTTCCAATGTGGGATTTCTACAATTCTCACCTATTTTTTCATTCTCATTTAGTTCATTTTGGAAGATAATTTCTCATTAATTCTAAAACCAATTTTGAAAAATTAATAGTCGTTTTTTATGTACTCACAGAGAAAAACTCAAATATCTAAAGATCTTACACTTTTACATAGAAAGTCCCACATAAAAATTTATCCAAAATTGATCTACAAAATAGTATACAAAATACCAATTTTCCAACAAATATTAATGTCAGAATGCTAGACTATAAAGTTTAGAAGAAATTTCTATTTTCTCTAGTAAAAATATCACATTTCCTTAAAAATTTGAGGGACACGAATTTTGATTTCTTTTTCAATACAATGAGAAAATTTTAGATAAACTTCCGTGGAAAGACCCCACCTTTGACTCAGGGCTTAGGGAATCAAGCTGCCTTTGAATCCTTGATCAATGCACATCAGACCTCTACCACTTCACCTCCGCCATTGCCACCACCTCATCTTTCCCATTTGCTAACCTTGACGCCCCTTTTTTCACACCTACCATTACCTTGTCTACCAGTGTCTTTGTCTCTATCTTCCTCATCTACAAACCTCCCAAAATTAACCAAGGTATTTTGAATCTCAAAATTCTTGGTTGAAGCTCTCTGTTTATAAAAAAATCTACTTAAATTTTCAGCTTTATCTTCTACCTTTTGATGTGTAGAGACTTTAAGATAATTTCTATTTTTATGATGGATAAAATAGAAATACCAAAAGATAACAAATATGTTATCTGTATAAGTGGTTATGGTCTCCAGGTCACACGATTAAGGAAAATCATTATATTCTCCCTAATATATCATCGTTAGAGAGAACACAGAGAGGCTTAATCAAATGTGACTCTCTAATAGAGAATCGTGTAAATCTGGAAGGCCAACCGCTCCACTCTAAACAGTGATCTATCATCATGGATTCAGGTATACTTCTACTCAGTTAGTTATTTGATTATTGGTGTGTTCAACATGAGCTCTTAGGATTTTGAGATACGGTTTATATTGAAAATGATTTTGAATCTAATAAGTGGTATCAAATCTATTTATGTTGAATCATTAAGAAGCGATCTATAAGTCAAGATTCATGATTATACATTTTTATGATTGTATTTTAAGTTCTTGAATTTGATAAATTACTGGATTTGAGAAAGTTTTTGGTATATTATTTGTTCATCTTATTTTTTGGACCGCCGTCGATTATTTTTTATAGGTCAACGGTGGAAGGAAACCGGCGCGACAGACAAGCCATGCCGGGAAGGTAAAGTCACGCGGCATTGGTCACTGCAATAGGGGAGAGTCGCGGCCAAGGCCGCGACCATCTGTCAGAGCAGCGACCTCGGCCACGGCGTCAAGCCGCCAGTCACTTAAGATAAGAAAACCCTAGGGTTGACATGTTCACAGGTCAACCCATGACCCGTGAACATGTGGGTCAAGTTGTGGGCCGATACACTTTTATTTATGCAGAGTGTCGGTGTCAGACATCGATATGATTCTGACATGCTCTAACACGTATCCGACACGCCAAAATCGTGTATGGACATTTATTTTTATTTTATAATTTTTGGACACGTCCAACATGTTCCCGACATGTGCCGGATACGCTAGGACACGTTCCCAACACATGTCGACATCTTTTAGACATTTTTGCAAGATTTTTTAAATAATAAAATATAAAGGATATAAATAATGAATAATATTTTAACTTGTAAATAAAGAATGAGTAAATGGTGCAAATAGAGAACAAAGAAAGTTAGGTTTCGAAATATATTAAATTTAAAATGGTATAAAATCTTTTTTTGTTACCAAAATTACTCGATTAATCGATGACATCTCCAACTAGTCAGCGATTTTAATTCATCTTCTTGATATGACCGATAATGTAAACATTTTTTTATGCAAATAACTATTTTCATACTTATAAATAGCACACACACACGTATCTCTGTATTCTTCTTTTTTTAGATAACGTGTCAACATGTCGGTGTCGTATCGTATCCGTCTTGCGTGTCGGTTTCCGTGCTTCTTCACCCACAACCATAAAGGAAAGGCCTCTCTTTTTAGGAAGGTTGTGGGTTCCCGTAAAGGAAAGGCTAGGATTTCCCCATCCCTTTTTTTAATTAAAAAAATTGATTTTGATGTTTTTTAAATTAATTAATTTTATGGATCATTAATTAAATTAAATTTTTCAAATAACTTTTAGGGATCATAAAATTATTTTAATTTAAGGATTATCAAATACATTGTTTTGATTGTTTTTCATTTTTTTTTAAAATAATTTCAGAACAATTTTATTAAAGCATTATCAAATAAATTGTTTTGATTTTTGGTAAAAATAATTTCAAAATAATTTTTTAAGATCGTAAAATTAATTGTTTATCAATTAATTTAAGATTTAAATTAGGTACAATTTTAAATTCAGACATTAGTATGTTATATATTTTAAGATGAATTAGTCGAAGTAATATGTCGCCAAAGTGACATCTCTTGTGAAAATTAATTTCTCTTGAAATATAAAATGTTATATGTGTGTCTAACTTATATGAATATTTACTCGCCCAAAAGAAGGAAAATATTTAATAGAATTTCATATGCTTCTATGATAATAAATACGTGATGATCATTCGGTTTTACATGTGAACAATAAATCGTCCCAAATGAAGGTTTCTTGTTCAATATGCTTTTTATCATCAATATCGGGTAACCCTGTCATTATTTAATCCCGCCCAAATATGTTTGCAAGTGAGATAATTGTCTCTTCAACATAGCGACATCCCTTTTCGGAAGACGGTTGAGTCCCCCCCTTCTTTTGTTTCATTCTCAAGTCCCTGAACTTATGAAGTCTCGTTTCTGTAGTAGACCAATTCGTTAACATACCACCGAGCCATTTTTTATTAACATAATGACACCGAGCCCTTATTGCCGCCCGTGCTACTGAATCAACTGCTTTGTTTTTTGTACCAACAATTAAGAATTGTTTTCCCCTGCTTGCTACATCAAAAACTAAATCACAAGCTTCTGATAAAAAATGATCAGTTCGAGTAAGATTTATAATATGAATACCTCTACGCTTTGCTGAGATATAAGGTGCCATTCTAGGATTCCATTTCCTAGTACAATGACAAAAATGAACTTCTGTTTCCATCATCTCTTCCAAATTGATGTTCCAATATCTTCTTGTTATTTCTTCCCACACTTCGATGAAGAATAAGCAAATAATGGGATTCTTTTTATAAATGGGAAATAAATCAAAATGCTTGGGGGTGGAAATGAGGGAATGTCTACAATACCTGGGTTGAATCAGATACAATTTGAAGGGTTTTGTAGGTTCATTGATCGGGGCTTAACAAAAGAACTTTATAAGTTTCCAAAAATTGAAGATACGGATTAGGAAATTGAATTTCAATTATTTGTAGAAACGTATCAATTGGTGGAACCATTGATAAAAGAAAGAGATGATGTATTTGAATCACTCACATATTCTTCTGAATTATACGTATCCACGGGATTAATTTGGAAAACCAGTAGGTATATGCAAGAACAAACAATTTTTATTGGAAACATTCCTCTAATAAATTCCCTGGGAACTTCTATAGTAAATGGAATATACAGAATTGTTATCTCCCGGTATCTATTGCTGGTCAGAATTGGACCATAACAGAATTTCAGTCTATACCGGCACCATAATATCAGATTGGGAAGAAGATTAGAATTATAGATTGATCGAAAAGAAAGGATATGAGCTCGTGTGAGTAGGAAACAGAAAATATCTATTCTAGTTCTATCATCAGCTATGGGTTCGAATTTAAGAGAAATTCTAGAGAATATTTGTTTCCCTGAAATTTTTTTGTCTTTCCTGAATGATAAGGAGAAAAAAAATTGGATAAAAAGAAAATGTCATTTTGGAGTTTTATCAACAATTTTCTTGTGTAGGCGGTGATCCTATAGTTTCTGAATCCTTATGTAAGGAATTACAGAAGAAATTCTTTCAACAAAGATGTGAATTAGGAAGGATTGGTCGACAAAATCTGAACCGGAGACTGAAACTTGATATCCTTAGAATAATACATTTTTGTTACGGCGAGATATGTTGGCAGTTGTGGATCATTTGATTGGACTGAAATTTGGAATGTGTACACTTGACGATATGAATCATTTGAAAAATAAGCGTTCGTTATGTAGCGGATCTCTTACAAGATCAATTCGGATTGGCTCTGGTTCATTTAGAAAATATGGTTAGAAGAACTATATGTGGAGCAATTAGGCATAAATTGATCCTGACTCCTCAGAATTTGGTAACTTCAACTCCATTAACAACCACTTATGAATCTTTTTTCAGATTACACCTATTATCTCAAGTTTTAGATCGAACTACCAAGATAAGATAATATTTTTGGTTGAAGTCAAAATATTAATGGTGTGCCGAGTGTCTTGAGATGAATTATTTTTTACTGTTTGGATTTATTGTTGTTTTAGGATTTATATAAGCTTATGTTATTTCTTGTTCTTTATTCAGCTATTACTCCTGCTAGTATCACAACCAACATCAATTCAATTCCAGATCTAAATGGCTCAAACTTCAAGTCCTAGAAAGATAATCTCTTGATAGTTCTTGGAGTCATGGATCTCGATTTTACGTTAAAGACTGATTCTCCTGCACCTCTTATGGATAAGAGTACATCTGATGATAATAGGGAGATGGAAATGTGGGATAGATCAAATCACATGTGTATGTTGATCATGAAGAAGGCCATTCCAGAAGCATTTATGTGCACTATATCCGAAAAGATAATTACAGCTAAGGATTTACTTACAAATATTGAAAAAAGATTTGTCAAGAACGAAAAGGCAGAAATTGGTACGCTCTTGTCATACCTAATTTCAATGAGGTATAAAGATAAATGCAATATCATGAAGTATATTGTGGAAATGTCTTACATTGTTTCAAGGTTGAAAGCACTAAGGCTTGAACTCTCTGAGGACTTGCTTGTGTATCTAGTTTTGATATCCCTTCCGGCACAGTTTAGTCAGTTTAATGTGAGTTACAATGGTTAGAAAAAGACTTAGTCTCTGAATAAGCTCATCTCACACTACGTTCAGGAAGAGGAAAGAGTGAAACATGATAAGACAGAGAGTGTTTACCTAGCCTTTACCTCTAAGGATAAGGGAAGGGAAAGAAAATGAAGAAGGATAAGGAAGCTGCTGATATAGCACCGCATGAGAAACAAAAAAAGAAATCGATAAACATGGAAGGTAATGGTTATTTCTTCTGTAGAGCTGAAAGGTATAGGAACAAGTAATGTACCAACGATCACGCCTGACGTGCTAAGAAAGGTATGCTTCTTTATTATATTTGTTCTGAGGTTAAGTTCGGTTCCTAGACACACATGGTGGATAGATTCTAGTGCAACAACTCACATCAGTGTATCTATGTATGGTTGCCTGAATTACCAAAGGCCAGATGATGCTGAAAGATTCATCTACATGGCGATGACAAGACAGTTGGGGTTGAAGCAATAGGAAAATTTAGATTATTATTAAAAATTGGATATTATTTGGATCTTGATGAAACTTTTATTGTACCGTCTTTTAGACGTAATTTGATTTCTATTTTTGTTTTAGACAAAGTTGGTTATGTTTGTTCTTTTAGAGACAGAAAATTTGGTTTGTTTCGTGAATCAATCTCAGTTGGTTCCAGTTTTTTATCAGGATATGATAATCTTCATTTTGTGATACAATTGCTTCATTTAAAGAATCTCTACAATTAAGTACACGAGGTACTAAAAAAATTAACAAGTGAGAATCCGCCTACGTTATGGCACAAGAGATTAGGTCATATCTCAAGACGAAGAATAGTGAGACTTGTTGCAGATGAAATTCTCGGTCTCTAAGATTTCACAGATTTTTATGTTTGGTTAATTGCATAGAAATTAAACAAACCGATAAAAGGAGATTTGAAGGCAACATGACTCAGTACATCTTCAAACTTATTCATACGTATATTTGTGGGACATTCCTTTCGACCGCTTGGAATTGTCAACAATACTTTCTAACGTTCATAGACGATTATTCTAGATATGGCTACATACATCTCATTTATGAAAAGTCACAGTCATTGGACGTGTTCAAAAATTTTAAGGCTGAAGTTGAGAATCAACTCAACAAAAAGATTAAAAGCGTCAGACATGACCGTGGTGGTGAGTACTATGAAATATATGATGGTTCATGTGAACAATGTCTAAGACCATTTGCTAAATTGATATAGGAATGTGGTATTGTCCCACAGTACACTATGCCGAGTTCGTCCACTATGAATGGTGTTGCTGAAAGATGATATAGAACGCTTAAAGACATGGTCAGGAGTATGATTAGTCATTTTACCTTACCAGAATAACTCTAGGGTGAAGCACTTAAGGCTGCAACATATATTATTAACAAAGTTCCAAAGTGACTGCCAAAACCCCATATGAGCTTTGGATTGGTAAAAAACCTAGTCTAAAACATATGCACGTCTAGGGATATCCAGCTGAGGCAAGCCTTATAGGCCTAATGAAAAGAAATTGGACTTACAGATAAGAGATGCTATTTTGTTGGATACTCTGAAAGATCTAGGGGCACAAGTTTTATGATCCATAACTAGGTAAATTTTTCAGACTGAAAATGCCCGGTTCTTTGAGGATGCTGAGTTTGCGGGGGGAGATAAGGTTAGGGATTTTGCCTTCCAGGAGGAATATATTGATATTCCCACAAGTCTTATTAACATTGATCAGGATTGTGTCATTGATATTGCTTATGACACAACACATCAATGTAATATCAGAAAACCTCCCCTTCAAGAGATTGTTCCCACAAGTCTGAACCAACGGATACTCGTCTCGGGGCATGGGAGTGGAGACTCTAACGGCTGACATAGACATGTTATGAAACATGTTGAATAGATCAGTAACCAATTAGTTTAGAGCAAAATCATTTATCTAGCTCTAAATGTAATTGTTACAGCTTAAGTGTATTTTTATAATTACATTAATCCTGAGGTAAATACGAAACTTGACTTAGTTACTTGCTATATTTGATATGCCAAATGATTGAGTTTAAATTGCTACCTTGACTGTTGGGACCGTGATTTAACTATGTTGGAGTTGCGTGATTCACAGATATGGAGTTCGTTGTAAGATTGTAAAAGCAACAATATAATCTTATGCTTTATTGATAGGTGTGTGAATAAATAAATCGAACCTGGTACTCAATGACATGAGTCATAGAATATGACATGGTGTTGGTGAGGCACTTCATTGATACGTTTTTCTTATTCACAATCAGTAGCGCGCATGAATCGAGAGTTTTATCGGCATCGGACCTATAGTGGTGTCGTACGATATCGAGATTAAATATGTCAGAAATTTATTGAGATAAATTAGCCAGGTATTTGAATCTCATAGATTTATTCATGTAGGTTCATTCGGTCTCAGGAGTAACTCATAAGGACAAGAATGAGAAACATCGACAGTTGGACCAAAAATGTGGTTTGGACCAAGGTACACTTCTCGAACCCGTATGAGATGGGTGCCATCACTAAATTAGTGAAGACCAAAATTAATGTTCAAATTAGTTAATTTGTTATTTCTAATTATTAGACAATTAGTAAATAAAAGAAATTAATTAAATAATTGATAGAGATCAATTTATTTTATCAATTTGAATTGATGAATTTAGACATAGTCTTGGCTCTATGGAAGATGTAAAAATCATAGATAGAAGTGCACAGAGAGATAATTTTTTGGCAATTTAACATATAGGGATATATGTGAAAATTCTGTAATTAACATATAAGAGATCGCATCCTTATCGCTATCGCTAACCATATCCCTAAGTGTGTTAATAAAAAAAGAAAAATGTTTTTCTCTCCACACACACACATAGTTGCCACTAATTTTGACAATAGGCGAAGAGAAAATTTTTGTTTTCACTTTCAATCATTATTTTGAGATCCCACACTCAATTCATATGAATCCTTGAGAGATTTACTGACTCCTAACGAGTGATTGTTTGTATGAAGATCAATTACTAGCTCTACGAAGAACAAAGAATGCGAGATAGAAATTAGATCCCGCCAGATAAAAAATTCTTCATTAATTGAAAATGTATAAATTGCTTCTATGTCTTCTCAATACGTTTATATGATTCATGTTCATTGATTGATTTTTATTTAATTGGATTAGACATTTGTATGAAACATTTTTTGATATTCAGCCCATGAACTAATCATGGTTCATTAGTTTTTTTCAAAATCTAAAACTTGATCCACCAATTGGTATCAGAGCCGATGGTTTTTGAATATGCATATTCTGAATCTAAATGGACGTATGGATGAGTATGATGATATTGGCATATGATTTTTGTATGGTAAATTCAAAACATGTTTGAATATGTTTTATGAATGGCTTTTGATCGATTGACATTAGGTGTTATTTTCAATTTTAGAATTGATGTATGCCAAAATTGTGGCATAGCATTTTATGTAATTTAAGTTTTCAAGAGTTGTATCATTAATTTCATGTAAATCTATTGTGAACGCGTTTCGATCGTATCATCGCATGCACCCCGAGGTCCGTCGTCTGATCCATGCCACGCTTCGTCTGCTTCATCGTGCATCACGCAGTCACTGCCACGTCGTTTGACGTTCACCCCCGCATTGCTCATGTCTGCCGCCGGCAGTGGTGGTGGAGGTGGTAGCCTGGCAACCGACGACGACGGTGGGACTTCCCGCTGTCACCGCCGACAATAATCCTTGTGATTGCCAGAGTATAAGGTTCAGACGCTCTGATATTGTGTTGTCTTATCCCTGTGATGCTTCGCGAAAACCCTAATCCTAGCTTTTATCTTTTAATTTTGAATTTTGAATTTTAAAAAGATAGTTATCAATTTTAATTTTTTGAAAATTACAAATTTAATTAATTAAATGGGTTTAACCCAAGTTTGATAAGTCATTAAATTTTTTTTACTAATCAAATTCAATTAATTTAAAAATGATATTTAATTAGAAAAATAGTTTTCCTTAATTAAAAAGGTTTTGATCAAAGCTTTAAGATGATATGGAGATAATTACAGATGCCATGAAGACTAGCATTTAAATTATTATAATTTAATTATTATTCTTTTATGGGTTGTTATTAGAAATGTGCCATAGAGAGGTTAATTTTGAATGTATGATTCATTATTAATTTCACATCCTCATATAACATGCCATATAGAAATAGAGATATGTCAATATCAAATTATCATGTATCATGTACATGCATCATTGTAGTTTAAATTTATAATGGGTTATAATTTTAAATACAACGTGAATTTTATAAAAGTTTATTTTTAAAACTTGCGTTTCAAGTTTGTAAAGAGTTATGTTTTTGAAAAGCAAGGAAAATTCCAATTATTCAAAAACTAAGTGGGATGGTCGTTTACGTTGAAACGTTCTCAAGGCCCTCAACGCAAACATGATCGTGACACAAGGAATGGTTTTGAGCCACCCTAGCACTCCTCTCTTCAGTGAGAGAAACTTGAAAATCGTGTCACTTTAAGTCATCGAGTTGCTTGAGAAGTTAAAGCTTGTAAAGGAAGTGGTGAGGCGGGACCATCCCTAGATGGATTGTTAGTTCATAGTAACCTTTAAAGTCGATGCGTTGATTAAACACTTAGACCGAAACACATTGGAAACCTCTCATATGAGCTACTCAATGGGGCTACGGTGACCAAAATCTTTGGTGATTTGTTGAGCTAAATGTAGTGACATTTTGAGAAGCGTTAACCAGACGAGAAGAGTCTCGATATGATAGGAGGTAGCTCAGGCATTGTCCCTAGATGAGATGAGCTATCATTGTTGATTGTAACGTCATGGAAGAAATATGTTTTTATCGGATTTTTAAGCAGTTAAGTATTTACATCATGCATCATACTTTCCTAAATGATTAAATATTTATTTACACAACTTTATTTATTATTTTAAGTAATCATGTCATTATTCCACTCTCAACAATCTTGAATTCAAACAAACTCACTCGTGAAAATTACGTGGATTGAAAATGTAATCTTGATATCATACTGACAGTAGAACAACACATGTTCGTGCTCACCACCCCTTGTCCCCTTGAGACCATTGCTGAATCAACTCAAGAGGAAAATGATGTCTATGCTTCTTAGATGCGTTCTGATGAGATCGCCAGGTGTTACATCTTGGCATCAGTTAGTAATGTGTTGCAAACAATAGCATCAGAACATGAAGACCACAGCTGATATGATGTTGAACATCACCAAAATGTTCGGGGAAAAGAGTCATCAAGTCAAACAAACTGTTGTGTGAAACTTCATGAACTACCGGATGAAACCTCAACTCCTGTCAGAAAACATATGATGTTGATCATTATTGATTTGAATGAAATGGAGATCATGAGAGCTGAGGTAGATGGTGAGACTCAAGTTGATATGATTTTCGAGACTCTACCAGACACTTTTAAGAATTTCGAACTCAATTTTTCGATGAATAAGTTGAGGTACTCTCTCCCAGAACTTATGAAGAAGTTACAAGTTGCTGAGACCCTATTTCTAAAGGGAAAGAGGAAGAATGGAGAGGCAAACTTTATTGAAAGTAAGCCTTCCACCTCTGGCGCCAAAAAGAAACA
Organism: Datisca glomerata; assembly: GCA_003255025.1. Taxonomy (NCBI): domain Eukaryota; kingdom Viridiplantae; phylum Streptophyta; class Magnoliopsida; order Cucurbitales; family Datiscaceae; genus Datisca; species Datisca glomerata. The sequence goes on from QANY01011556.1 coordinate 487,420, forward strand.
AAAAGAGAGGCCCGAAGAAAGCTAAGAAGGTGAACTCGAAAGCTGCGAAAGGCATTGGCCCTGTGAAAGTGGATAAGTCGAAAGATAAGTATCATTGCGGAGTCGCTGGTCGTTGAAAACGCAACTGCCTGGATTATATCAAGGAGTTGAAATCCAAAAGTACATTACTTGTTACTGAAACCTGTTATGGGGCTAACTCTATTTTTTCGTGGATTGTAGACTCGGTAGCCACTAACCATATTTGTTGTTCCCTATAAGGGTTCAGGGAAAGCAGAAGGCTTAACGAGGACAAGTTCAGCTTCCGTTGGGAGAATGGAGCATTGTATCGGCAGTATCAGTTAGAACTATTAAATTGTTATTTAAGAATAATTATTTGGTTTTACATGATATTTATTATATCTCGATTTTGGGAAACTTTGTTTCAGTAGCTAGTTTAATTAGCAAGGATTTTCTTTGGATTCCATTGATAATGATATTGGTATTTTTAAAAATGAATGCTTAATTACTACTGCACACATGATAAATAACTTATTTTATGTAAAACCAAAAATTCCAATGATATGTGACACTAGAGTAAATACTGGTTTACAAAGAGGTAGTGCAAGGTTGAAGTCTGACTCAATCGATCTAACCTACTTGTGGCACTTGCATCTTGGTCTCATTAGCCTAGATAGGATTAAAAGACTTGCAAATGATGGTTCATTGTAAACTTTAAGTGTGGGATCACTACCCACACGTGAATTCTGCATAGAAGGCAAAATGACCAAGAAACTCTTTTCAGCGAAGGGTGAAAGAGTCGCTTAATGGCTCGTACTTGTACATAGTGATGTATGTGGCCATTGAATATCCAAACAAGAGGAGGTTGTGAATATTTTTTAACCTTCACAGATGATTACTCATGTTTTGGGCATGTTTATCTAATGCGCCAAAAGTCTGAAACCTTTCAAAAGTTGAAAGAGTAAAAGGCTATGGTTGAGAAGCAATTAGAGATACAAATCAAAACACTACGATCTAATCATGGTGATAGGAGAGTTCGAAGACCTTCTTAAGGAAGAAGGTATTTTTTCTCAGCTTATAGCATCTGGAACTTCATAATGGAATGGTATGTCAGAGAGAAGGAATGGAACTCTATTAGATATAGTTAGATCCATGATGAGTTACTCATCCCTCCCATATTTTTTCTAGGGATATGCCTTGGATACAACAACATATATTCTTAACCAAGTTTCATCAAATATGGTGCCTGGTACACCATATGAAAGATGGAGTGGACGAACGTCATCCGTAAGCCATCTTAGGATGTAGGAATGCCCAACACATGTACGGAGATCGAAGACAGGCAAGTTGGCTAATCGATAAGAATTATGGCTATTTGTAGGATATCCTAAGGGAATGAAGAGGTACGTCTTTTATAGTCCAACCGATAAGAAAACATTCGTGAGCACGAATGCGCATTTTATTGAAGAGGATTACATAAGAAGTGTGAAATCGAGAAGCACACTTGTGCTAGAGAAATTATTGAGTGGGAGGACACCGACTCCCCAATCAAGACTTGTTCCGGATTCAATAATGGACACAACAGGAGCCAAGGCCTATGGAGCCTTGACGTAGTGGGAGACAACCTGACACGTATATATCTTATGAAGATGCATTGATGGCAGTCTCAGATAAGGATAGTGATGAACTTGTTTCCTACTCGCAGGCCATGGTTAATCCTGAAGCAACCTTATGGTAAGATGTCATGAACGTTGAGATACAATCAATGTACTTGAATAGAGTCTGAAAGCTTATAGATCCTCCTCAAAGGGTAAAACCCGTAAGGTGTAAATGAATTTGTAAGAAGAAGAGAGGTCCAGATGGGAATGTAGAGACATTAAAAGCTAGGCTTGTAGCCAAGGTCTACACCCAAAAGGAATGTATTAACTATGAGGATAACTCGCTGGTGCTTAAATCCATATGAATCCTCTTGTCCACTGCTACTACCCTCGATTATGAAATCTAGTAGATGGACATCAATGTTGCTTTTTCTGAATGGTATTCTTGACGAGCGTATCTATATGGCTCAACCAGATAGGTTTATGGAGAAAGACCAAGAATGTAAGGTTTGCGAACTACTGAAGTCGATTTATGGACTTAAGCAAACGTCTCGATCATGGAATATCGGATTTGACAAAATTCTCAGGAACTTCAGTTTTGAGTAGTTAGTGGACGAACCTTATGTGTATAAGGTGGTGCACGAAGAGAATGTAGTTTTTTTTATTTTGTACGTGGACGATATTCTACTCATTGAGAATGATGTAGGAAAATTATTTGATGTCAAGATTTGGTTTGCAAATCAATTTGATATGAAGGATCTTGGAGAAGCTACTTTTGTCCTAAGTATTCAGATCTTTCGGGAAAACATAAAATTGGCATTGTTTCAAGCATCTTATATTGATAAGATGATGGATCACTTTAGTATGCAAGACTCTAAGAAGAGATATCTTCCCTTTTAGGCATGGAGTCAGCCTCTCCAAGAAGTAGTCTCTCAAGACTCCTCAAGAAGTGGAAGACGTGAGAAAGAATTGCTATGCCTCAGCTGTAGGAACTTTCATATATGCAATACTTTAGGCCAAATATTTGCTACGCCATAGGCGTGGTGAGTTATTTTCAATCTAATCTTACCTGAGCATTGGAATGTTGTCAAGCATATCCTCAAGTATCTTAGGAGAACGAGAAACTACATGCTTGTGTATTCAGATATTGACCTGAATATAACGGGTTATACCGACTCTGAATTCCAAGCGGATAAGGATTTCAGGAGGTTCACATTAGGACTGATGTTCATCCTGAATAGTGGAGCAGTGGTATAGAGAATGATCAATCAATCTTGCATTGCTGATTCTACCATGGAAGCTGAGTATATGGCGGTTTGTGATGCTACAAAGGAGGCTTTCTGGCTTAAAAAGTTCCTAAAGACTCTGGAAGTCGTTCTAGATGCTGACAAACCCATGAAAATTTATTGTGACAACAGTGGGACTGTAGCAAACTCTAGGAAATGAGAACCACAAAAGATTTTAAACACATAGAGCGGAAGTACCACCTCATCAGATAGATATTTCATTGAGGAGATGTTCAAGTAACACACATATCGACGATTAACAACCTCGTAGATCCATTCACAAAAATTTTAAGTAGTAAAGTCTTTGAAGGTCATTTAGAGGGCATGGGGACATGAGATTGTACACGCCTACTTTAATCCAAGTGGGAAATTGTTGGAATTTTATCCATAAATAGGGTGTAATAACTTTTTTTACTAAATAATTATTTATTGACATTTATGTATTACTGAATTTTATGAATAAAATGAAAGTTTTATTTAATTGAAGTGTTTATAACTTACTTAAGTCTTGGAATTATTATCAATGTAAGAAGAGTAAAGATAGTTCAGAATGTTATTCGCAGTCTTATGATCGACTAAGCAATAAAGTCCAATTATGACTGTTATGTTGAAACAAAGGATGTCGGTCTCTGGGCATGGGAGTTGAGACTCTAACGGTTGACCTAGACATGTTATGAAATATGTTGAATAGACCAGAACCCAATTAGTTTAGAGCAAAACTATTTATCTAACTCTAAATCTACTTGTTACACCTTAAGGGTATTTTTGTAATTACCCTAATCCTGAGGTGATTCAACTATGTTGGAGTTGTGTGATTCACATATACGAAATTCGTGTTAAGATTACAAAAGCAACAATATCACCTTATGATTTTATTGATGAGTGTGTGTAAAATAAATTGGGCATGGTACTCGATGACATGAGTCATTTAATAAGACATGACGATCTGTATGAGATACATCATTCATATGTCTTACTTATTCACAGTCAATAAAAATGTTAAGGAAATAATAACTAGAGGGTAAGATTATAATTTTACATCCCGCTCTTGTTACTAATATTCACAAAGGGTAATATCATAAAATATTATGTGGACCGTGAAATATAAATATTTATTTGTACCAACAGAAAATGTAGCGTGCATGAATCGATAGTTCTATTAGTATCAGACCTATAGTGGAGTCGTACGATGTCAGGATTATAGGTCGAGAATTTATAGAGATAAATTAGTTGGGTATCTGAATCCTATAGCTTTATTCATGTGGGTCCATTTGGTCTTAGAAGTAGCTCATAAGGATAGGAGTGAGAAACAACGACAGTTGGACCAAAAACATGGTTTGGACCAAGGTACACTTTCCGAACTCATATGAGATGGGTGTCATCACTAAATTAATGAAGACCAAAATTAATGTTCAAATGAATTATTTGTTATTTTCTAACTAACGGATAATTAGTAAATGAATTATTTGTTATCAATTTGAATTGATGAATTCGGGCACAGTCTTGGTTTTAGGGGATATGTAAAAATCACAGATAACAGTGTAGAGGGAAATATTTTTTGGTAATTTAACATATACAGATATATGCGGAAATTCTGTAATATAAGGGATTGCATCCTTATCCCTATCGCTAACCCTATCCCTAAGTGTATTAATTAGAGAAGAAAAAGGTTTTTCTCTTCACATACACATAGTTGCCGCCGATTTTGTCAATAGGGGAAGAGAAAATTTTTTGTTTATCTTTCAATCATTTTTTTGAGAGCCCACATTCAATTCCTATGAAAATTCTTGAGAGATTTACTTTTAACTCTAATGAGTGGTTGTTGGTGTGAAGATCAATTACTAGCTTTGCAAAGAACGCAGAACACAAGATAGAAATTGGATCTCGCCAAATCAGAAATTCTCTATTAATTGAAAAGGTATAAATTATTTCTATCACTTCTCGATACGTTTATATGATTATACATGTTCATTGATTGGTTTTGTGTTTAATTGGATTAAATGTTTGCATAAATTTTTTTTCATATTACGCCCATGAGCTAGTCATGGTTCATTAATTTTTCTTCAAAATCTAAAACTCGATTCAACAGATCGATGCCATGAATGAAGAGATCAAGTCCATGAAAGACAATAACGTGTGTGATCTAGTCTTATTACTAGATGCTACGGAACATATTGGTTGCAAATAGATTTTTAAGACTAAGAGGTATTCAAAAGATAATGTGGAAAGATACAAAGCTTGTCTTATAGCAAAGGGCTTCACACAAAAAGAAGGCGTCGACTATAAAGAGACTTTCTCTATGGTTTCTACGAAAGACTCTTTCAGGATTATAATGGCATTGGTGGTGCATTTCAATCTTGAGCTGCATCAGATGGATGTAAAGACAATATTTCTCAATGGTGACATTGAAAAGACTATCTATTTGGTGCAACCAGAAAACTTTGTGTCGAGAGACCCAAAGAATATGGTTTGTAAATTTAGGAAATCTATCTATGGACTCAAACAGGCATATCGACAATTGTATTTTAAATTTCATCAGGTTATCATCTCGTTCGATTTTGAGATAAATTTGGTCGATGATTGTATATATTGTAAGTTACATGGGAGCAAGCATATTTTTTTGGTTTTACATGTAGATGACACCTTACTTGCCAGTAACGATATAGGCTTATCGTATGACACTAAAAGATTTCTAGCTAAGAATTTTGAGATGAAAGATCTTGGTGAAGCTTCTTTTATATTAGGGATCCAAATACATCGAGATCGTTCTCAGAATATTCTTGAATTATCACAAAAGAGTTATATAAAAAACTCTTTAAGAGATATGAAATGTAAGACTGTAAACTAGGTGATACCCATGTAGCTATGAGAGACAAGTTTGGTCTCAATCAATACCCTAAGAATGATTTTGAGGAAAAAGATATTGGACATAGTGCCCTCAAAGCATGTGTTTAGACAATTTTAATATGAAATTAAATTTTTCTTATAATTGTTCTTTTAAATTATTGTTGAATAATTTATATATATATATATATAATTCTAAAAATTCTATATTCATTAATGAGCTATGATCTTGTATAAGTACGAGGGGATTAAGATAATAGATAATGAATGAGATAGTCCGCAACCTATTGAAGTATGTAATCTTTAATGAATGATTACTAGTATTGTTCACTAAGCATTTTGAATGTATGTGATCTAGATCCGGATCACTGATGTGGATACACTTTCTAGTAAATGTACTTTATATAATTAGATTATATAGAACAAGATCGATGTGGATTAATATCTTTATTAATTCATAATTTATCTACTGAATCTTTTGATTCACTCGTTAAGATTTGTTTATAAAACAGACTAGTGACTTTTATTTTGGAGATTCAGTGATATGGATGGTTAAAAACATGATCTTACAAGATTTGGAATCCAAGTTTTCCTAACGGATCGTATATTGGTTCCCTATAAGTTTTAGTTCTCGAACTGAATGGTTATTGAGCTCAAATTTATAATATGATTATAAATTGGCCATTCACTGGTGAATTAATGATACTTAACGATCAATAGGTAATTAAAAGGATAAAATGGTAATTTTAACCATATCTGATTTATGAAGCAATAATTGGAGGAAAAAACTACTTGAAGTGATTATATCAATGGACTACACGAGAAATACTCTGTAAATATATTCAATAATTACTAAGAGTCCAGTTCCATATTTAGAGTGGATTAATAATGAAATTAATAAATAAGATTATTTAATTAAAAGTATTAATTAATAATATGATTTATTAGAGCTTAGAATTATGGGTACATGTTCCTCAAGCCACCTATGTACTACACAGTTTAGAGTGTGAATATTTCAGGATATGAGAAAAGGATTTGCTTGCATAAGGAATTAAATGTCGGGGGCAAGTATATAATTATGAATTAATTAATAGTATTATTTATTGTAATTTTTAGAAATTACGAATAAATATAATATCAATTAATTTAACGTTGATCAATTAGTGAGACATAATATTTGGTTTATCTAATCTGTTAATTAATAGATAAGATAATAGATTGGAAAATCGGGTAAGTTAAATTTGAATTAACTGATATCTAGATATTTATCTGATTAATATAGATAATAAATTAGAGGATAATTGACACGTGGCATATTAGACTATGACATGTCAGTCTCTGATTTTTGAATCAGAGATTGACATGAGTTACTGTAGTGCCACGTGGCGCTGCGGTGTTGGCTCAATTGCAGTGGATCCAATTGTAACGACGCACTTGTAATTAATTTATTATTTTATAAATTCCTAAAAATCTGATGAGCCTTGACCTAAAAGATAATAATTATTATTCTATTGGCCTTAGGGTGGGCAACTGGGTGATTAAAGGTTAATTAAAAAGCTCTATGAGATTTTCTAATTTTCTATCAGAGTTTTGTTTCACAATAGTTCTTCTCCAAAATCTCTAAATTTAATGTGTTGAATACATCTTGAGACGGGAAAGTATTTTTAATTTATTTTACGCGCCCACACACGTCCAAGGGTGTTTGAGGGATTGACTTGAAAGATCTCTCCTGAAAGAGTGCTAAACAGTCTCTTATAGCCTCTTATACCGTGGAGCAGCGTTCATAGTATGTTGTGAGGCGTCCAATGGTTACAAAATTTTGTCGCGGGGCTGCGCATAATGGACAATATTGAGAGACCACTAAAGTTATTATGTGACAATAAGTCAATAATACTTTATTCTAATAACAACAGGAACTCGACAAAGTCAAAGTACATAGATATCAAGTTCCTGGTTGTTAACGAAAGGGTTTACAGTGAGCATATCAGAACAAACTCCATGATTGTGGATCTGCTTACTAAGAGATTTCCACCCAATGAGTTTCATGAGCACACTGCTCGCATGAGTGTCATATTAGTTGATAATATTTAGTTATAGTGAGAGTTTGTATTTTATTTTAGATGCTCTTTTGATATATACATATTTTTCATTTGTTTTGCTTTATGGACATTTTAAGGTTATTTTTTGCAGAAATGAAGTGTTTTGGTTTATTCACACTCTGATTCATGTATGATTTGATCTCACTAAAATTTAAGGAGGATCAGTTGGAAATATGCATGTTAAGATAACATTATATGAAATTTTTATACTACACATACACATCATAATCAATGTCATTCAGTTACATTAATATATGTGACCATTGATGAGTTGAGTTACGATTGATGTAATGAATGTCGCTTTGATCCTATGTCGGTATGATTGATGGACCGGATTCGTTATAGATACATTATGGTAATGACAACAGAGTTGAACGCGTTCGGTTATTTTTGCAAAACATAATTATAAGGTTTCACATATAGTCCAAGCGGGAGATTGTTGGATCCTTAATCTAACGTTGGACTTATATGTAAATAATTTTGTATTGCAGACTGTCAAATAAAATTAAACCCAATTAAAAGGGATCAAGTAAGATTTTGGTATTTTGGGTTTTAATGTATCTGGTAGGATGTTGACATTTTAATGTGTAGAGACTTTAGATTAACTTCTATTTTTATGATGTGCTACCAAAAGATAACAGATATGCTATATGTATATAAGTGGTTATGATTCTCAGGTCACACGATTAAAGAAAACCATTTCATTCTCTGTAATATTCCATCGTTAGAGAGAACATATAGATGCTTAATCAAAGGGGAATCTCTAATAGAGAATAATGTAGATGAAGGCCAACCGCTCAACTCTAAACAATGATCTATCATCATAGATTCAAGTATGCTTCGACTCAATTAGTTATTTGATCTTTTGTGTTCAATATGAGTTCTTTGGGTTTTGAGATACAACCTATACCAAAAAGGATTTTAAATCTAACAAAAGATACCAAATGCAAATTTACAACCATGCCTGACCGAATTTGTGGATAACTTCCCAAAGGAGAGCGCCTTAGAGAAACCCAAGAAGGAATCTTAGCCAAATTTGCAGATTTTAAAGTCGAGGCCTTATATCTTGCACTTTCACAAATTTTTTTTTTAATAAGGATTGGTTTAGGGCACCCATACTTGTTTTCTTTCTTCAATAATGTAATAATGACAATGAAGAAAAGGAGGAAGAAACAACAACAAATATAGAAAAAAATTATGAATAAATTTCATGTGGGTCTACTGGCTCATTGAATCTCCTTGAAGAAAAATGATCGAACAAATATCTAATGGTATTCATCTTCTCCCGCTCACTTCTTTACATCTCTAATTGATTCATAAATTTTCATCTTCTTCCACTAAACCTGTCTCTAAGCCTTTGGACACTGTTACTATTTCATAAGAGTCCCCTCCAAGGCGGTTGTCTCTACAAAGAAGATAAATTTAAGACAGTACTTCACGTGTCAAATCCCTTTCTCCATTTCTATTAGACAAAATCTGTGAGAGAAGGATTTATTTGGTGAAAATAAGAAACTACAAGAATTAAATCGGTTATTTAGAAGGTGTAGGGGCGTGTCTTTGCAAAAATGTAAAAAACGCAGGGGTTCCTTTGCATTTTAGCCAATTTACATTTACTAGGTCATAGTCTAATCAAATATTGTTTCTATATCACAGTTTAGCAGTCATCACTTTTAATCAAAATAAAAAAAATTAAGCTGAAAGAGTAACTTAATAATACTAGTCAATTGTACGTGTGTTGCAAGTTTTGAAGAAACCAACAATAAATAATACGTACAAAAATACGAATAGGACTACATATAAAAGTGTTTGATCATCTTCTGACTTGTTATGTCAAATACTAAGAATTCAATCTATTAAAGTTTGATGATGTTTTTTGTTAAAGGTTTTATATTGCTATAGAGATTATAACTTTGTTTTTACTTAATATCTCAGTTTGTCATGTTCCATAGATACTGTAATTTAGTTATTAATTGTATCTTGAAGGTGACATCTGCTTCGGTTACTTATTGTATTTGGTTTGATGTGATTCCTCCTAGTGTTTTGATTTGGTGCTTATATTGACTCTTGTTAGTTAGTTTTCTTGTTGTTATTTTGTTGATGGATTCTATTCCCTAAAAAGGATAAAAAAGACTTGAACTACGAATTTCAATACTAAATTATTCACTTATACACTTCTTTGATGTAATTCGATATATTTAAACTAATTTATCTCTAAATTTTCATAACTTATATATTTTTAATAATTGGAATAGTAAATATGATTTTGATAGAGAGAATATCAGAAGACGTATCAGTTTAGAATTTCAGTGACGGCGTGTGTCAAAAATTGTTTCCCCTCTTAGTCTCATTTTTTCATACTATAGACTTAAAAAGGTAAAAATAGTTTTTAAGTGTTAATTTCAATATCAAATTATTCACTTATTCATTTCTTTAACAAATTTAGATATATTTAAACTAATTAGTTCAACATTATGTACGTTGCACATATTATTTCTAATTAGTGTCAATGTTATTCATGAATAAACGTCTGCAATGTTTATAATATAATCATAACTAAATAAAGAAAAACAATAGATAAAATTCATCTTATTATATGGACAAGTTTTATACAATATTTTTTCTCTAATTTATTCAATCAATCATTTGAATATACAAAAAACAGTCAGAAAAACTAAACTAAGATAAATACAAGAAACTGATGTAGGAACACATGAATGTAAGAGCTATTACATTAATGAATACTACATTTCAAAAGTCACTTCTCATTACATTACAGTTCAAAAGCCAAATTTCAAAAGTTACTTTCCATTCGATACATTTTGATACCTTTTGATTTGATAGACAATAGAAATATACCGTGTGTACCTTTAAGAGTATTTTAGGATTAGTAAAAAGAAAGGTGGACAAAATTGTAAGAAGAAAATTTCAATTTTACTTCCACTTTTTAATATATTATAGATATATTATAGATTTGTCTCTTAATTTTTCACAACTAATATATTGTTAATAATTGACATGATAAATGTGATTTTGGTAGAGAGAATATTAAAAAATTTATCAATTTAGAATTTCATATAATAGTAAAGACAGTCTGTATTCAATAATGTTTCTCCGTCCTAAGTCCCACTTAGAAGTAGTAGTAATTTTCTCATATTAAAAATGTTGAATGCTGAATTTCCTTAAAAAAGTAAATATAACTCTTAAAATCATTTTCTCTTTGAGAGTATGTTTATAAATTTTTTATTTATTTTTTGACAATCTCTTAAACCGTCTAAAGAAACCCCGGGCCGCAAAGCCAGCTGCTGAAACTGATTTTTTGCCCTCTCCAGCGCTGTCACTACGAAATTGAACGTTGAGGAAAGTGAGCTTTTGAGTTATAATTTATTTGTTAAATTGATTTCTAAGAATGGAAGCACAGAACGATGAAAGTTAATATGTTTAAGAGTTTAGGTCTATGCGACTAGTTGGTGAATGCTTGTGAAAGTTTGGGCGGGAAAAACCCATCTAAGATTAAGGCTGATGCCACTCCTCATGCTCTTGAAGGTTTTTTTTTCATCTCGTACTTTTCCTCCTATTGTATTTATTGTGTTTTGCTTCAATGTTGATTTCTTTTATCGCATCATTCCGTTGCTGCGAAGGAAAAGAAAGTCCTCAAATTGCTTATGGTTCTATATGTGTAGTGTAGGGGAATTGTAAAGTTATTGTATTATAGGAGATAGCATTGCGTTTATATATGAGTCATTTGTTGTGGCAAAAAATATTGAGTTGGTTTCATTGGCTGGTTCTTCCATGTGGATTTATTGTTATAGGAAAGGACTTCGATTGGACTTGCACAAACGGGCTCTGGTAAAACTGGAGCTTTTGCTCTTCCTACATTACAAGCTCTAATGGAGTCTCCACGAGCATTATTCGCCTGTGTCCTTTCCCCTACAAAGTTTATTACCTTTCTGGGTGTGATGGACGTTCATTTATTCTTTTGCCAAGTTTGATTTGGGGAAAATGTTATTTGGATAATCATTTTTGTTACTTCCATTTGTTTTCTTTTTCCTCAGGGAGCTTGCTAATCAAATTTCGAAGCAGTTTGAAGCTCTAGGATCTGGCATTGGCCTTAGCTATGCAGTGGTGAGCTTTTTTATATTTATGGTTTTTGTTAGTTTGAAACTTTATATCACTTTTACAATTATGGTAATGTTAATGGGCAATTTTGCTGAAATGTTATTTAGGTTGACAGAGGGATGGATAGATATGGTGCAACAAGCCAATAAATTAGAATTTATTTGCAGTAAGGTTTGTAAAACTAAAATTTTATCACAATTTATTTGCAGTAAATGATAGAACTTACTTCTTGTAAAGTTCTTTTTGGTTTCCTGGGATTGTTGTACTTTTGGCTTGATACAAAATGGTGGGAGAATATCTCTACTTATAGGACTCCGTAAATAATTCTAGATACACTATTAAATGACTAGTAGATCATTCTAGATACACTATTAAATGACTAGTAGATCATTCTAGATAATTTCCATCTACTAACTAATAAATGAGAGTTCTAGGAAAAACAAGAGTATTCTAGAGATTATAGTAAGTAGTAAATACATGAAGATTCGTGATACTTTAGTAACTACAAGAAAATTCTAGAGACCAACTATAAGAAATCAAATTTATTACTTCAACATTATTTTTTTCTGCGTGGCGAAATTTAAGAAACAACCAGCAACCAACCTAGTAGTTAATGTCATTTATTTTTGTATCATTAGCTTATGCACCATTGGGTATGGTGACGTAGTCGCAAACGACAGTGAGAACATAAAGGCATTCTTTTGTTTTTTTCTTATAATAGGATTTGTCACACAATTTTTTTTCATTGATTCATCAGTCAATGGTTGTCCATGTAGATGGATTTTATGTCTTTAGAGGTGCAATCTCCCATTAGCTTTCCCAAAAAAAATTGTTTTTTCTGGTTTTCTTATCCTTGTTATGATTTTCACAGGGGCTATTGGTATAAGTTTTTTTCGGGTCGTTAAGCCTTGTTATAAGTGTCTAATTTCGATTACCATTATTACTACTGCGAGATATGGAGATATTATGGGCAAGACAATTGGAGATAGAATTTTTGGATCCATATGTATCTTTATAATGAGTTACTTGGTCGCATTGTACATTATTTTCCAGTAATAATGACAATACTATCAATGAAAACACTACCTATGCAACAATGACACTGCCAACGCAGACGCCAAAGTTGTTAGGATCACGACCCAGATTGTATGATCCTACGATCTTACAGAGGCCCAACGATCCGGTTCGCATATAATAATAACATATTAGTGGAATAATGTCAGGATCGCGATCTGTATCGTAGGATCGCATAGAATCATGATCCTACTTTGATCTTACCCCTTAGTTATTTATGTGGCTTTCACTCGGGGCGTGGACTCATGAGTGGGCTACCACTTAGTTAAATAAGTAATTGTATCAAATAGACATGTTTTGAAAGCTGATTAAATAATATAAGGTCTTTCAAATTTTTAGGTAAATAGCAGATTTTTGGACACCGCGTCATCAACCAGTTGTTGATAATTTCTAGTTGACGATTTTACCTTTCGTTTGACAGATTCTATCATCTGATTTGTAGGGCCATTTCACTTAATGAGATATCATTATTTTAGGAAATTTTGGGTAATACTATCATTAATATATATTATTTTTAACTTTAAATTAAACTAAAATTAATTACTTGTTTTTAATTACTTTTTTTATTGAATTTGGTTATGGAAATTATCTTTTTCATAACCGAATAAGTGCCATCCGGATTCTTAGTGTGTTTGAAAGAAATTTAGCATCTTTTTGACAAGTTTTGATTTACTATTAACATGATACTTCCATTAGAAAGATTTTGAAATCCAGATTTTTCAAATATTCAGATTCGTTTGAAGGAAAATAACACCCTTTGATTGCATTCATTCTCCATTATCGTGAGACTATCACTAAGCTTTTTATGTTCAAATCTATTACGACAAAATTTGGTATTGCTATTCATTCATATTTTATATACATCTCAAGCTTCAAGGTTCATTCTCCATATATTTTTAGATGATTCAATACTGGAAGATTAGTTTTTGTTAGAAAAATATTTATCATTGTTTCTTATTAGATTATCATAATGGATAATTTTTTGATTTCAATGTCATTTGAGTCTTAATCATTTTATATGTCATGTGTTTTGTTTATAATTTGTTGGTTTCAACTTCTTCTTTTTTCAGTTTTACCTGAATGTTTTTCTTGATACGTACATATTTTTCATTTGTTGTTAACCATCGTTTGTCGTTATATGTTCAGTACGCGTTTCATTGTTAGATGTTTTGATATTTGTTATGTATGTGATTCAATGTCATGTTTTAAAGAAATATTGTTCGTTTAATTCGGTGATTTATGTTTTGAAACATATTTTCTTGTTCGGGGTAAATCATTATGTACATATTTTCAATAGCTCGTTTATTTTATGAAACTGTAAATTTATTGGGTAATCAATAAATGTCAATAGTCTATTTAGAATAATACATATAGTTAACTATTATTATTGTGAACCAACCATTTACATATATCAAAATATAGTTTTATTCTCATCCAATATATCATATATTGAAAAAACATTAACATTTTAGGTTAGTTGTTATTTACCATAATTAATTAAGTAGTAGTTTCCATAACAATAGTTAGATTTTTATTTACTTTTCTAATTATTTCAGTGAATTTTGATTGGTTGATTTTAAAATGAAATATGTTATCAATTAATGTGTTTTAGGGAAGTTAATATTGCATCCATTTTTTAAGTTGAAGGAGAGATTTGCTAGTTTTTAAAAATTTTCATCAAGTATGTTAATTACCGTTTATGGAAATTGTAATTATACAATTAAAGCATTAATATTTGTCATAGTCGAGTCAAGTGTATCACTTATTTACTTATGATTTACTATGATAACTGTACATAACATGCATTATATATCAAATTATTAAAAATTTTGAATTTAGTTCATTGATCGAATTATCACTAATTTATTGTTGGTTTTTAGTAATTTAATTTGATTTATTTTGAAGATTTTTATTCAATATTTAATTGATTGATGTAGTTAAAAAAGTAGCTATTTAGATGGAAATTAAAGATATCCCGAAAATATATAAAAAAAAGTAGCGGTTTAGATAGAAATGAAAGATTTCCCAAAAATATATAATAAAGTAGCGGTTTAGATCATGATTACGATTTAAATCTATTGATAACTACCGTTTCCTTATTTGTAGGGTATATCAATCAAGTCTATCAGATTTACCTGAAAATATAGGTAGTATGCTATTTATAGATAGACATATTTATATAAAATTATTGACTATTTAGAAAACTTGTTATTTACCTAATATAATTGAAAACCTACTAATTCTTAAAACATCCCCATAATATTGTCTATCATGCAAAATTTTCCTAGGTGACTTGGATGGGTCTTGGTCCATGGACTCACGGGTTAGGGGTGGGTTAAATTTTGAAGGCATTTTTTTGTATTAAAAATTGAAAAATAAAAGAAAGGGTTTTTTGCAAGACTACACCCCAAGAAAAAGCATTTTACAAAATTATACTCCTCCACTAATTTGTGCACTATCTAACCCATGGCTCACCTACTCTCCAAAAATAGCTAATGAAGTTATCAAACAACCTCTACGCAAATTCCAAACGATGGCTAAAAAAAATAATTATTAAACATTTTCGAAACCCACCTCTACAAGAAACCCCCCCTTCGTGCACCTCTTCACCATTTCAAACTCTCCATTTGCATTTCAATCATTTTCTCTCCTACATTTACTATCTTTCTCTCGAAGTCGAAGCATCTTTCTCTCTCTCTGTAAATCTTTTAGTGTTTATCTCCCACAGCAAGAAATAACAACAAGGTAGGTTTCTTCTGGATTTTTTTTTGGGTTTCTGATTTTTTTTTCTGGGTTTCTGAGTTTCTAATTTTTGTAGGTTTATGGGTTTCTTGGTAATTTCTCAAGGGTTTGTGTGGGTTTTTTTATTTTCTTCTCTAACGCGATTAAGTACATGACGAACGTATAGTCATTGTCTAGTGTATAGAAGGAGTACACCACAACCATGTAGTGTACATGAGGACTACACGGTCATCGTGTACCCCTTCTGTGCATTACACGATAACTACACGAGCATCGTGTACACTTCAATTCTCTGATCTCATGTCTTCCTTGAATTTTCTACAGGTTATGGCTTCATCATCAATTGTTATGGCTTCATTAATGAAACTATGATACGTCCATGACTTTACAAGAATTCCCAAAGCCAGGGTAAATGCAAAGTGAAATACACACGTGATAGATGTTATCAAGACCAAGCTGACAACTCCTCAACTCTCCCTATTTACATGGAGGGTGAATATGTGGACGACACTCCATCTGAAGAGGGAATCTTGTTTCTTGTCAATTAGGAGCCGCTGTGCTTTTCAAAGAAGGGGTTCTCGCTGATGACCAGACTAGAGTTCGGTGAAGCCCGGGATGAGAAGAAGACTCATGGTCCAAATAGACTTGCTGAACAGTACTTTTCCAAAGCCAAGGGTATAACCATGGCTGAGTTGGAGGAGAAGTTCAAGAGCAGTAGCTTTAAGGAAGATACTGATGCTGTCACGATGGCTCTTGTTTATTTACTGGAACATTTCTTTTAGGGAAGGAGAACCGAACCCAAATCAAGAAGAAACAGTTGGTTTTGGTTGACGACCTATAAGCCTTCAACCAATATCTATGAGGAGAGCTATCTTTCTCCAAAACAATCAAATCATTATTAGATGTGAAAAATACAAAGCCTGCCTTTGGTGACCTTAATCAGGGAAAGAAATCACAGAAATATCCCGCTATTGTTCATGGATATTCACTGAATGGATATTCTTTTGCCTTCCAGGTAATTTTTTTTATTCTATTAAGTGATGTAGGCTTCACGATGACTTCACGGTCATCGTGTATGCTTCTTGTAGGCTTCACGATGACTTCACGGTCATCGTGTATGCTTCTTGTAGGCTACACGGTGACTTCATGGTCATCGTGTATGCTTCTTGTAGGCTTCATGCCAGTATTAAACAATGATGTTTTGAGTTATTCATGTGTTGAATACTGAATTACTCTCTTTTGTTTAAATATGCATGGATATTTGAAATTATCTCTTGATGGGTAGTTTGTATGATAATTAGGTTTCGGTCAAGGTACCGTGGATTCTCAAGTAGGCTCCAGCCACAATTGTTCTTGTTGAGAATCTGTAGAAATAAATTTTTTCAAAGGAAAATGTAAGTTGTGATTTTTGTTAACATAATTTATATTACTTGCACACAACTTATATTATTTTATATTATTTGAAGTTCTTCCCTTGGTCCCTCAGGAGGTGGAAGAGCGAACAACCTACTAGAGATCAGTAGCCGCAGAGAAGGTATGTTTAAAATCATTTTGTAGTCTTCTTCTTCTTGTACACTGGCCTCGTGTAGTCATCGTGTAGGCTGCATGATTCTTAGACCGACCTCGTGTAAGCATCGTGTAGCCTACACGATCACTACACGAGCCATGCGTACCCATCGTGTAGACTTCACGATGGGTACACAGGCATCGTGTACTCATCATCTATCCTTCTAGAGAAGAGGAAGAGGCCCGATGAAGAGGGCATTCTGAAGAGAGAGGAGAAGAGACCCAATGGATAGGATTGTCTGAGGAAATGTTTGACTGGAATGGAGCAAAAGATCAATTCAATGGGAAAAAAGATTATGTTCATGCAATCAGACATTTCCTTTGCCAAGATTTTGACGGATCATATGGTGACATCATAGCCAGATGGTCATTACTCATTCTGTCATCGATCTGCCATGATGATGGAGATCGAGAAAGAAGAAGAGGGAGAAGAAGAAAAAGAAGAGTTAGAAGAGGAACAAGAAGAGGAAAAGATGAAAAGAAGAGGAGAATGAGGGAAAATGAGGAAGAAGAAGATAAGGAAGAGGTAGAAAAAAGGAAGAAGAGGAGAAAAAAGAGGATGAAGAAAAAGAAGAGAAAGAAGAATCAAAGAAGGATGAGGGAGATGAAGAAAAAAAGGAAGAAACAAAGGAAGAAAAAGAAGAGGATGAGAAAGAAGTAGAATGAATAAAAGAAGAAAAGGTAGAGGTAAAAAAGAAGAAAAATAGAAAAAGAAGAAGAAGAAAAAAATAGAAGAAGAAGAATAAAATGAGGGAAGAATATGAGAAAAATAAAAATAAAACAAGTGACGGAGGAAATCAAAGAAGAAATAAAAGTGAATGAGGAAATAAAACAAAAAAAAGAAATTATTGAAAAAGAAGAAGCTAAAGTTGTATCGATAATATCAGACTTGATGGGTTTGGTAAAGTCAATGGAGGAGCCCAACTATGGAGAAGAAGACGAGCTCGTCTGCCTTTGGGATCTTGATAAGAGGAAGATCAAGAGATCTCGGTTCCTTGAGTCCACCACTTGGGAAATGCAACAAAATGAAAAGAAAAAGCAGCGTGGAAAAAGGTGGAGGAGAAAGTGGTGGAGACAACGAAATTCAAACCTTTACATAGAAATTTTGTATCTCCTCGTCAAGGGCAAAGTAAGTTATGAAATTTTGTTGTACAATTATTCTTCTCATACACGATGGTTACACTGACATTGTGTAGCCATCGTGTAGTATATACGATGATTACACGGACATCGTGTAGTCTACACGATGGTTACATGGACATCGTGTTTCTAAGGGTTACATGGTGGTATACCAATCGAAACTCTTATTTTTTTAATTTGTAATTACGTTGTACATGAACGAGAAAGTGAATGTTGGGTACTGGGTCAGTAACTTTTCATGGTTCAAAATACTAGTACATCCACCTTATCAGTGACTTGAGTCCGATGTAAGTAGTTATATTTATAATATTTTTTAATGTTGTATTTTAAATAAATATAAATATCATATGTAATCCTTTTTACATTTTAGCATATCGATGCATACTTGGAGGTAATGATGAGGGATTTACGGTACTACAACCCGTATATCAGAGTTACTATCGGTGATTTGCATCTGGAAGTAAGTAAAATGTTTTATGAAGTCCACACGATGCCCATGAAGGCCTTATGGGCATCCTATTGACTTCATGTAGTCTATAGGAGACCTTCACGGGCAGTGTGTAGATTTCATGTAGTCTACACGAGACATTCATGCGCATCGTGTAGACTTCATGGGCATCGTGTAGACTTCATGTAGTCTTTTTTATTGATATACAATATTTACTGTGACATTACAGGGAAAACCTGACGGGCCGTGTGAAAGAGTTTGAAAATGATCCCGCGGCCTGGGATGTTGACATTGATGATAATCTTCGGCACCAATCATTGTCTTACAGACAAACTTTGGAAGGGACTAGGAAGAGTCTGATAGGGTATGTCTTGTTTTACTCATAAGAAAGTAAACATTTTTTTACTCATAAAAATCAATATTTATCCTTATATACCAATTTGTATAGCTTATATTCCCCATGAATGTGGGCAATAGTCATTGTTTTACTGTGGAGCTAGATTTGAATGATCAGTGTGTTAATATTTATAATTCCTTGAAGACGCCATATCAAAAGTCTAAGTATCCTGAACTTCTAAAGCCTTTTATGAAGATTGTCTGTCGTTGCTTCAAATTATGAATATTTATAAAAAAAAAGAATGTGGGTTCAACCGAAATATGAGTGGGAATATAAGCTAATGCTATGTCCACAACAAGTGAATGAGTAAGTGAAATATACATTTTTTTAAAGTTCAGTATGTACTTAGAATTTCATACATATTATTTAATTATATTTTTTTTGCATTTCATGTGTTTTGTAGTTTTGATTATGGGGTATTCTCCTTAAAGTTTGTCGAGGCCCTAACATATGAGACGGATCTTCAGAAAATAACTCAAACGAGAATGCTGAAATACCGTAAACGTATTGCGATTGAGTTATTTACACGAGAAAAAGTTGAACAATTATAATTTTTTATTTATAAATTAGATATGTATTATTTATATTGATTTTATGGGTTTTTCCTATATAAATTTTAATGCTCAATTTTTATATGTCGTTGAATGCTTGATTTTACCGTTGAATGCTTGGTTTTAGTTCTTGAAAGCTACACCATGACTTCACACTCATCGTGTCTGATTCTTGAAGGTTACGCGATGTCTACACTAATCTCATGTACCCATCCTGTAGTCTACCCATTATGTACTTACTTCATTGAGTATTTCTGTACACTACACTATTGTTACACGATCATATTGTACCCATCATGTAGTGTACATTAAGACTCAATGAAGTAAGTACAAAATGGGTAGACTAGATGATGGGTACACCAGGCAGTGTACGCACCGTGTATGCTACACATTCTGTAACTTCATTGTATTCCTGTACACTACATGATGTGTACACGAGAACCGTGCACCCATTGTGTAGCCTACATGATGGGTACACTGACCTCGATGGGATACACGGACCTCGTGTACCCATCGTGTAGTCTACCCATTCTGTACTTACTTCATTGAGTCTTCCTGAACGCTACACGATGGACATACGAGGTCAGTGTGCCCATCGTGTAGAGTGTAGACTACACGATTGTTACACGGTCATACTGTACCCATCATGTATTTTTTAAACTCTTCATATATACAAAATATAAAATCTAAATGATTAGAATACATGTTAATAATATCAACAATTTTTTTAAAATTAAAATTAGTTTCTTCCCTAAAATAAATATTATTCATAAACTATCAATATTTATCACGTCTCATTTTTTGTGTGGAGGACCAGACCCGTGAGATGTAACCACGAATGAGGGGTGTCCCTCAATCAGTTATATTCAGTTTTAGATTGTGTTTAACCAAAATATAAAAAAAAATTACATCATTGTTCTGCTTTGTTACTATGGCAGAACTAAAATATTTTGCCCGTTCCTACCGGAGCGGAAGGATATTGATAACCATGATATACATATTTACTCAAGAAAAGTACATGTAACGGAAAATTATTATATATTATTAAATATTTTAATGCGTTAATATCAATGACGGTTATTTATATGAGATTTATTTTTATATATAAAAGAGGAAATTGTGTGATAATTAATTTACGATATCTGAAATTTTTTAATCAAACACGATATGAATTATTAATATTTTTTAGTAGTTGCTAATAAAGAATCTGTATACAATTTTGCTATGCAATTTTGAACAATTTCTCATTGAATTTATTTGTACACTGTAAGTAAAAAAATTATTTTAATTTTTGACGTAATAAAAGAAAAATAGTTGATTTGATTTTATTGATAGATTAATAAAATAAATAATTAATTAGTACGTAATATATATATATATATATATATGACAATAACGTGATATGTGCAGGTGTGCGGATAAGATCAAAAATTTAAAAATCTCCAAACGGGGGGGCTAACCAACACGCACCCGTACAGTGAGGAGGCAAAACACTATAGGTTCAGCGAGATCAGATAACAACCAACTTACACTGAGCACGTCTGTCAACGTTTTACAGGGGTCAACGGTCTTAACGCAATCTCTGCTCAACAGACCTGCCCAAACGCGACTTGGGTGACGTCTCACTCAGTGTTCACTGATTGTTTCCTGACCTTACTGTAGTACAGTGAGTACTTCCTCAACCATAACAGATACATATTGAGTGCCTTAGGTTAGCAACAGGATCATGATTAGTAGAGTTTATAGTCATGGTTATACACGGTTTACATTAAGTCATACATGGTCTCATGCAACAGATGATATGTGGAAGAAAAACTTACGGTTGGAGAGCACTGGGGCTCTTGGTGACAATAACGTGATATGTGCAGGTGTGCGCAGATCAGAGAGAAGAGGGAGTGAGAGAGAGAGAGTAAGGGTAAGGCAATCTTAAGGGCTCAACACATGAGCAGTCTATGGCATAAGGAAAATTTTATTTCACACGAAAAGTTCTAAAAACGTTCTGCCCTCAACAAGGGTGAGAGATCCTTTTTATAATATAAAAGTAAACTAACCAGAGTAATATGAAGATAAAAAGTAACTTAACCTAGATGTAAAAGTAACTATACAACTTTAATAATTACAGATGTAGAGTGGCGTGCTATGCATCGTCCACTTGTGCGGATGAGAGAGAATTTCCTGTAGCAGTCTTTGTCTGTCACTGTGCGTGTCGGACAGCTAAGAGCGTTACTGTAGACGTCTTTGTCTGTTACTGTAGATGTCTTTGTCTGGTGGAGGACAGCTCGTCAATGAGGCTTAGTGGAGCTTGCCTTTCCCTTTCTGATCTTTGTCCTTATCGATCTGGTCAGAAATAATTGCAGCTAAGGAATCCCAGAAGTCAGCAATAGTAGGCTCTGGTGGGTCTGCTGTTGTTGTCGCGTCTGGTGTTGAGGCTGGTAAGTCGTCTTCAGGGTCTTGGCTTTCGCCAGCAAGGATGCTAAAGGCATTCTGTTGACTGATGTCCAGACTGAGATCAGTGATGGTAGGAGGAGGTGATATGGATAACGGTCTGGATGGACTTGGGTTGGTACTGGTTATGGCCATAGAAGATGTGTCAGAACCAAAAACATGAAGGAATTGGTTTTTAACAAAAGCCATGGTTTTTACTGCTAGATCTTGTTCACTGATGTGAGGGAATTGCTGTTTAATTAGGTTTTGAGCATTGAGAAATGGGTTGCTCGTAGGTGCTGGTACAGGTTTTGGAATAGAATCATAACATGCTTGAGCATGGGTTTTGATGATTTTGGTTAATTTGGTTAAGTGGGGATTCATACCTTTGTCCCACCATTTAGTTAAAAAGATACGTTTTAATACTGGTATACCATTTTGGTATTCACATTTTAAATCCCATTTCCATAT
The DNA here is from genome assembly GCA_003255025.1 of Datisca glomerata. Taxonomy (NCBI): domain Eukaryota; kingdom Viridiplantae; phylum Streptophyta; class Magnoliopsida; order Cucurbitales; family Datiscaceae; genus Datisca; species Datisca glomerata. The sequence continues at coordinate 510,173 of QANY01011556.1, forward strand.
CCATGGGATGTTAAATCGGATGATAAAATAAATCCAGGCTTTGGAAACAGTAGTATTTTTCTGGAAAAGGGCATATTGGGAATGCCATTCTTTAAATTCAGTTTGTAATTTTTCTGGTAAAGTTTCAATGGTAATACCAAATTTATCCCACCAAAGGAGAAACCAGTTTGGTAATCCTGAGTCTAATACTTCAGGACAAATATGGATAAACCATGTATGGTTGTGTATCGGATTTTGATAATAAAAGGTATTAGTAAAGGATTCAATATAATCCCAATAGCTGTATTTAATTGTTTTCTGGTGTATTTCCATTGTTTTAGTAGTATGGGGATGTAAACCCCATTGAATAATGGAAATAAAATTACGGATAACAGCCTTACTAAAAGTAATAGGGCTGGTATTTCGGTTTGAGTCATGGAAAGTATGTCTAATTTCCATGCTTCCAGATTGAACTACTATAGCCTCATAAATATATCTATAGTGCTCAAACCTAGTTGGATACTGTTGTGTGAAGAGATAACGATTTTTAATCTCCCATGGATCTTCCATCCATTTCTCATCATTCGGTTCAATTATGAGGATCTGCTCCTCAGTCAATCGGTTCAGTATATACTGTTCAGGTGTCAAGAGGATTTCTTTTGTACTCTTTCGAGTAGCCTCTTGCACATTGGGGAATTCTGAGGGCCAGAAAATCCCATCATTCGGATATTGCAGATTAATTCTGCCACGTCCGCGCCCACGAGAGCTACGGCCTCTTCCTCGGTTACTCATCATTGAGTTTTTCCTGCAAATATTCTCGGGTTAGAAAATCAGGAAGAGAATTCTGTTCACCTTTAATATATTCAATATCAAAGTCAAAGATAGATAAAATGCTTTGCCATGATGCAAATATTTGTTTGGAAGCAAGATTTTGAACATCTTTTTTGAAAATCTGTTTTGCAGCAGAGCAGTCAACACGGATAAGAAAATGCTGGTTTAAAAGATCATCTTGAAATTTTAAAACACATTTTACAATGGCTAAACATTCTTGTTTAATTGTCGGATAATTTTTTGCTGGTCCTTTCCAAGTACCAGAAGTGAATCTTAATAATTCCTCTTTATGTGTTTGGGGATTTAACTGTTTCAGAATACCTCCATATCCTAGGTTAGAGGCATCAGTTTCTACTATCTTATTCCATGTCGGGTGTGGTAAAGCTAAACAATGTAATTGTTGAATTTTAGCTTTAATGTGTTTAACTGCTAAAGTAAGATCTGATGTCCAAGGTATAGGTTTCTTCTGGAGTCTCTGATTTAATAAGGCAGTATCCTGAGCTAATTGAGGATAAAAATCTCGGATGTAATTTAAACTACCTAGAAAACGTTGTAGTTGAGTTTTATCTTTTATTTCATCTGGAAATTTAGAAGCAAACTCTATACTACGGTTAATGGGAATAATAGTACCATTAGATATGTTATGGCCTAAGAATCTAACGGTTGTTTGAAATAATTTCATTTTAGTAGCAGATAGGACTAAGCCATTTCTAATAATCACATGCTTAAAAATATTCAGATGCTTAAAGTGCTGGTCTATGGATGATGAGAAAATTAAGACATCATCAATGTAACAGATAATGAAAGCAGTATAAGCATTGAAAATATCATTCATTATATGCTGGAATTCAGATGGACCATTTTTAACACCAAATGGTAAAACATTCCATTCAAAATGGCCAAAAGGTACAGTAAAGGCAGTTTTATACCTATCAGCTTCAGCTATTTGGATTTGCCAGAATCCTGATTTCAGATCAAATTTCGAAAAGATCACAGAATCATAAAGTCTATCTAACAGATCTTTTTTATTCGGAATTGGATATCTAATCCATTTTAATGCATCATTTAACGGTTTATAGTTGATCACTAATCTAGGTAATCCTCTTTCTATCTCAGCATTTTTATTAACATAGAAACCAGTACAACTCCAAGGAGATTTACTGGGTCTAATTAATTTCTTTGTTAGCAAAGATTCAATGTCAGTTTTGCAGAGTTCTAAATATTCCTTCTTCATTTGACTAGGTCTGGACTTAGTGGGAATATTCTTCTCATTGAAATCAGGTTGATATGGTAAAGAAATGACATGTTTCTTTCTATCCCAAAAAGCATTAGGGATATCACTACATATTTCAGATTGGAATTCATGAAGAATATTTTGAATTTTCTTTTGAAGTTCTGGTTGTTGTATACGTTGGTCAATAGTTAAGAAGTGTATCTCTTTTTGGATTAAATTGATCTGATTGGTTTTATTATCAATCAGATGTCTGATAATATCAACTTCTTTAGTATACGGTTTGGAAATGAATTCAAAGGAAATGTCAACAGTATCTATAACTGTATGGATACCAGAGGTATCAATTCTGGTAATAGGCATAATTGAATTGAGAAAAGGATTGCCTAATATGATGCTTTGTGTCATATTCTTTATGAGCACAAATGAAGTAGGTATACAAACTCCCTGTTTGCAGATAAGCGCTTCTGGTATTTTATATTGAATTCTCATAGAATTCCCACTGGCGCTTGTAAGAGATTGAGTAGTTGTATGAAAGTATTTTAAAGGAATTAATCCTTCGTGGATACAGTTCATATCAGCACCACTGTCTATTAAGACAACGGCGTCAGTTATGAGAAAATCAGGTTTGATTACTAAGGTAATCTTAGTATACCATTTCTGAAAAGTTACCTGGTTCAGAAGGAAGAGATACGGATTTTCTTTTGTCTGATCTGGCGAAATCTGGCAAGTCTGATCTGGTGAGGTCAAAGGTTGACTTTGACTTTGACCTGGCTGATCTGGTGAAGGCAGATCTGAGAACAATAAAGGGGCTTTCCCTTTTTCTGTAGACTGTTTGAAGAGATTTAACTCGTGAGAAAAGATTTGCTGTGCAGTCTTTAACTGCTGGATGTCAGATTTAATAAGATTAATTTCCATCTTTAGATCAGATAGTGTTACGGGTTTATGAGGGATATATTCCTGTTGGATACGGTTTAGTAATTCTTTCATACTGTAGTTTTCTACAGGTTTGATTTCAGGAGTGGAGTATTCTTTATAACAAGTTTCAAGAAATTTGAGTTTCATCTCCGGATCAGTGATTTGATCAGCTGTGGCAAGAAGAGATCGTTGAGTGTCGGTTAATACATTTAGACCTGGTCCTTTCAGATCTAAACCATTCATCTCAACTATTGCTTTCCAATAATTAGATTCGGTTATGGCATTGCAGTTCTTAGAGTTGCAACAAGGTTGATCAGGTTGTTCAGAAGTGACAGAGGAATCAGATTCAGATGCAGAAATATATGCAACGTCATCATCTGAATTGGTGGTAGAACTGTCTTCAGAGAGGCAGTTCAGAATCTTCTGTTGAGTTTCTTCATCGAGAGCTAACTCATGAAGTTTTCTTTTGAACTTAGATCGGCATTTGTTGGCAAAGTGTCCAGTTAATCCACACTTATAACAGACAGCTTTGAGTTTACTGTTATGAGACTTCTGATGTGGTGGAGGTCTATATTTGGGTTCTTTATGTCTGAATTTCTTCTTGGAGAAGTATTTTTTATGCGGTTTAGGATGCTTTGAAGAAATCCTAGGAGGTTTGGATGAAGAAGTGGTTGGGTAATGAATTTTTGTGTCATAGGCAAATTGATCACAAAATTCACCTAATTCTTTTCTGTTGTCCAAATTCTGATTCTTCATCATCTGTTGAAGTTTCATGTCATTGCATAAGCCTAGTCCTTCTTCAATGACTAGGGCAATGAGATGTCCATAAGTATATTGATTATATGGAATATCCATTTGATCATGCTTATCTCGGAGTTTTCTTCTTACTCTTTCAGCAAAAAGACTTGGGAGGCCATCAATGAATTTTGCCTTCCAATGTTCATTGTTTGCGTCACTTCTCTGCATGACTTTCATAAGAAAGACATCCTTATACCATCTGAAGTGAGTCAGAGAAGGGCATCTCAGGTTTTGGAGGAGTTCTCTGTGTCTATCAGTATTGACAATTCCTGGGCCAAGGAAATGATGGATAATGGATTGGGCCAGGGTATAACAAGCATCTTCAGTTCTGGTATGAGTACCAGTGATCGGGTCAATATGAATTTTGAAAGAGTCTAAGATTTCTTGGCGTTGACTTTCAGTGAGACAATTGTCCCACCAGCCTTTCAGTATTCCTGTGAAACCATTGACCAGGAATCTACAGATCTGGTGATCTGTATTATCATTCTGTTTACAGACAGAAGAATACATGATCATTTGGTGGATGGTCTCAAAGACCTGGTATTCTGTTTTTCCATCTATATTCCATTCATAGATGGTTTTCCCATGATAAGATTTCTGAGAATGAAGAAAGTCTTCTTCATAAAGAATATCTTGGGGAGTAGGTCTAGGGTAATAATACCTACTTGGTCCAGTTAAAGCCGTACGAGTCGTAGGTCTTTTGGAATAGTTAGAAGAGAGTTTGTTGAGGGAATCATCAAAATTCTTCTGAATGTCAAGAATTTGAGAAAGTGAATACTCTTCTGGTTCATCAGGATTTGGTGCATCCTGATTCATCATGTTCAGCTGTCCTGAGGATGATTCAGGTGTGGTCTTATCAGGTGTTGAGATCTTTAAATTCTTGATCTTATCCATAATGGATTCCATGAAGTCTTCCTCCTTCTTACTGGATTTTAATTTAAAATTCTGGACATCTAAAGGAGGTTTAAGAGTAACTGGTTCTATCATTAATTTAGATTTATCAGTTGGAGGAGTTTTAGATTGAGTCTCTTGGATTTGAGAAACCTGTTCCTCAATCCTAGTTAACTGAGTTCCTACAGTTTGAAGGAAGAGGTTTGTATAATTGTTCTGTTTAGTAACAGGCACAATATCTTTTACCTTAACAATATCCTGATGATTGGTTTTATCTGGCACCTCAGTATAGGGGTTAATGACCAAAGGTTTTTGGTTACCTTGACCTGGAGCCAGTTCTAAGGATAAAGGTGGTGGATGAATAGCTTGATAAGTCCTACCAGTAGTGGTAATCCAAGTTTTCTGGATATTGGTGAGAACTTGTAACTGTTGGTCATCCTTAATTTTAACTCTTTGAGTAAGCTGGTAATACCATTCAGGGAAAGACTGAAGGGATTGATTCTGTTCTAATTGGAAGTAGTACAGATTCTTAAGATCTACGAGCTGTTGAGGATTATGGTTGGAGAAATACCAATCGCGAAAATCCTTATATTTTGGTTGCATAAAATCTTGGTGAAGACTTTGTCTTAACATGCTATTGGGTGTAAAATCCATTTAAATATTGAATTGCATGTCACTTGCGGTTGGGCTCATAGGCCTTCTGTTTATGATGGATTCATACACACCATGAGGGATCTGATTGTCGCTGATGTGAATTCCTCTAATCTGATCCTCCGGGGGGAAAAATGATCAGATTCCTCTGATCTAGAGGGTTCAGTGAATGAGGCCCGAGAAGATTCGGGGAGATCTACCTGATAAGGAGGTATAGTTTGGCGACTAAGACTGGAAGAGCTTCTGGTCAGAGGCAGAGGTGGTCTTTGAAAACGAAGGTAAACATTACCACCGTGAGTTTGGATGACATCATCCAAAGATTGTCGGATGACTGGTCTGGTAGGGACAGCCTGGGGAAATTTCCAGGTGTCAGGAAAGGTGATGTCAGACCAGGGAATCATACGAGGAACAGCCACTTGGCTGTTGAATAGATTAGTATCTATTAGGACTGTATGTCCTTGCTCACTTTGCTTTCTGGTATACGGATTCAAGGTTGTTAAGACCTTGAGATGAATCCGAAAGAGGATAGCAAAGGGAGATGATCCTGGTAAGTAATCATAGCCATGCGATTGAACGCGAAGTTCAAGTACTTTGGCTAGATTGCTGTCAGATAAAGCAATACTTAAATTCGGATAAATATTAAAATAAATAGGTCCATGAGATAAACTAGTCTCTATGGCTCCCATAAGAGAAGCTTTCCAGTTTAAACACCTACCATCTCTAAGGGTGCATTGTATGCTGGTGTTCTGTCCTAACAGAGTTAAAGGTTTTAATGCAATTTGAACTAAGCCTATATGAACATACTTATATTTTTGCATGAATGGATATAAATCATGCAGATGTAACAGATATAAAACATCATCATTATGCTGTAATGGAATGGCATACTCAAATGTTTTAATGATTTTACGGCTAGTGAAATCAAAGGTTCCAATTTTATAAATTGTGTCTGGTTTAACCTTAGGGATTGTCCATTTATCTAAGGCTTCTTTTACATCTTGATACGCAATTAATTCAGTTACCTCAGAGGTGGATGCTACAGTATTTGCTACGGATTGTATAGATGCAGAATTGATAAGTCCTACCAGTAGTGGTAATCCAAGTTTTCTGGATATTGGTGAGAACTTGTAACTGTTGGTCATCCTTAATTTTAACTCTTTGAGTAAGCTGGTAATACCATTCAGATTCAGATGCAGAAATATATGCAACGTCATTATCTGAATTGGTGGTAGAACAAGAGGCTACTCGAAAGAGTACAAAAGAACTGATCTCAGTCTGGACATCAGTCAACAGAATGCCTTACCCGATCACTGGTACTCATACCAGAACTGAAGATATATATATATATATATATATTATAAAAGACATATTGTGCATTTAAATTTATAAACAATCATGAACAACAAATTAAAGTTGATAAAAAAAGAATTGCTAAATAATAAATATTTTATTTATCGTTATGTAACTTTACTAATTAAATTTTATCAAAACATTAGCTATACCACTTAAATTTTTACTTTACTTTCTCAGCATCCTTCTCAAATTAAACAAATATTAATCCAATTTGGCAATTCCTATCGAACAAAGAGGGAAATCAATAAACCCTCTCAAACACAAACCCTCGGCCTCAACCAGCCCTCTCGCCGCGACGCCGCCTACTTCTCTCCTTCCCGCGGGAGCGATTCACCATTTTTTACGACGACAACAGTGCAACACCAAGGTTTCCTCTCTCTCTCTCTCTCTGTTGCTTTTCAGTTAGCTTTTAGCGTTGAAGTATAATTTCTTCAGCTTTCCTTTTCGTCATTGATGATTCGGTTTGGAGCCATGTTTATTATGCGCGAGTAGGAAGTAAATTTCGGTTGCTGTTATCGTGGAGCATCTTACTGGAAATCAATTGAGTTTTAAAATATTGAGTTGTTACTTGTTAGCAATTCTGTAGAAATTTGTGTTCTGTTCTTAATTCCTCTTCCAAGTTCCAACACATTCTGATGTTAGTAATAATAATTAAATAGTTTCTGATTAGGTGTTGTCAAGTTGGCTTTTGGGTTTCTCTTAGCCCCTTTTTTATGTCTGTTTTAAGTTTAAATTAATGGTTTGTATAAGAAGAATGGTTTGAATGTTAAGAGTATGACTAGTAAACGTCTGCTGTCATATAACAGAATTCGGATAATTTGGGGTTTAGCTTCGTGGTCCTTGAAAAATTCGTAAAGTAGCTTAGCTAGCAAGTTGCAGTGAGATTCCATTAGAGTTTTGTGTCAAATTGGAACATTAGATGTATGCTAGAATTCAGTACATACTTATGAAAACTCCTTTCATTTTAGAATGTGTTGAGGAGATCAATGGTGATGACACCAATGATGGAAGAACCAATGGAGACATTCATTTTGATGATTAAATATTATTAAGTTTACTTGTCTTGAGCTTTTTTATATTAAATTTCTTTATTCAAAACTTAAAAGAATGAGAACTCTACTTAATATTATGTTGTTTTAGATGCCTTGGTGTTATTTTTATTTAGTAGGTAGATGACTTGGTGTTATATAATCATTTTCTTCAACACATTGAAGTATCATTAGCTTAGATATACTTTTAATCAATAAATTATTAAGAATTGATAGGATCTTACGATCCTTGATCCTATGCCCTTCCATCGATTCTAGGTAGGATCACGATCCATACAACCTTGGTCTAATCAAATACTTTTTCTATATCGCAGTTTATCAGTCATAACTTTTAACAAAAATATAAAAAAATTAAACTGAAAAAGTAACTTAATAATATTTTCTCATATAAAAAATGTTGAATGTTGAATTTCCTTAAAAAAGTAAATATGACTCTCAAAATCGTTTTATCTTCGAGAGTATGTTTATAAAAAAATATTCTTTTATTTTTCAGCAATTCAGTAACTAGCAGCAAGATTGCCGAAATTGCATTTTGCCATGTAAAGCAAAATCTCTTAAACCGCCTAAAGAAACCCCGCACCGCAAAGCCAGCTGCTGAAACCGATTTTCCGCTCTTTCCAGCGCCGTCACTTCGAAATTGAACGTTGAGAAAAGTGAGTTTTTGAGTTATAATTACTAAATTGATTTCTGAGAATGGAAGCACAGAACGATGAAGAAGAAGTGAAGACGTTTAAGAGTTTGGGTATATGCGACCAATTGGTGGATGCTTGTGAAAGTTTGGGCTGGAAAAACCCATCTAAGATTCAAGCTGATGCCATTCCTCATGCTCTTGAAGGTTTTTTTTTCATCTCGTACTTTTCCTCCTATTGTATTTATTGTGTTTTGCTTCAATGTTGATTTCTTTTATCCCATCATTCCGTTGCTGCAAAGGAAAAGAAAGTCCTCGAATTGATTATGGTTCTCTACTTGTAGGGGAATTGTAAAGTTATTGTATTCTAGGATACCACTGTGTTTATATATGAGTTATCTGTTGTGGCAAAAAATATTGAGTTGGTTGGTTTAATTGGCTGGTTCTTCCATGTGGATTTATTGTTATAGGAAAGGACTTGATTGGACTTGCACAAACGGGCTCTGGTAAAACTGGAGCTTTTGCTCTTCCTATATTACAAGCTCTAATGGAGTCTCCACGAGCATTATTCGCCTGTGTCCTTTCCCCTACAAGGTTTGTTACCTTTTCGGGTGCTATGGACGTTCATTTCTTCTTTTGTCAAGTTTGATTTGGGGAAAATTTTATTTCGATAATCAATTTGTTACTTTCGTTTGTTTTCTTTTTCCTCAGGGAGCTTGCTATTCAAATTGCGGAGCAGTTTGAAGCTCTAGGGTCTGGCATTGGCCTCAGATGTGCAGTGGTGAGCTTTTTATATTGGTCTTTGTAAGTTTGAAACTTTATATCATTTTGACAATTATGGTAATGCTAACGGGTATTTTCTCTGAAATGGTATTTAGGTTGTTGGAGGGATAGATATGGTGCAACAAGCCAATAACTTAGCAAAGCGGCCACATATTGTGGTAAGTGTCACTTTAGTTTCTATCCATATCGTTGACCTTCAGAGAGTAAGTTTTGTAAAACCAAAGTTTTATCACAATTTGTTTGCGGTAAGTGATAGAACTTTCTTCTTGTAAAGTTCTTTTTGGTTTCCTGGGATTGTTGGTAGAGTGGCTAGATATTCTTCTTGTTAGTTGTCACAAAGTCCCAGGTGGAAACCTTGCTTTCCACACTCTCTCTTTGGTAGTTAAGGATGTATTTTACCATTATTCTTAGGTGTTTTGTGAATAATATATCATGCTTTTACTGATAAAACTTGGAATAGAAATTCAAACATACATTTTCTCAAGTGGCCTCACTGAGTTAACATTATGAAATGAAGTTTATACGAATTTTTCTTGAGTGACTTGATGGGTCTATTGTTTTCGTCTAATTCTATTTCATGTCAATCTAGGTTGGAACACCGGGACGCCTTGTGGATCACCTGACCAATACAAAAGGATTTTCGCTTCGCTCATTGAAATACTTGGTAAGAGTTCTCCTACTCTTTATTTCGTTATTTGTCTTGGTTACAGTTGATGGTTACATGACAAATACTGGTTCTTTGGAAGGAAACTTGCAACATATTTATTTCCAATGTGGAGTCTAAAGCCGACAGTTGACAATAATTTGTCTAAGAAATTTTTCAAATGTGCTAAATGATAGTGAATTATTTATAAACTGCTGTCAACATATAAAGCTAGATTTTGGTAGCCTTGTCAGATAGTTCATGGGCGAACCGTGAGTTTTTGTACACGAGATATCCATCCTAGTCATTATGGACGCATTTGCCCAATTGACACGTCTGAAGGAATTAATGTTGGACTTGTTGGATCATTAGCAATTCATGTAAGGATTGGTCATTGGGGATCTCTAGAGAGCCCGTTTTATGAAAGTTCTGAAAGATTAAAAAAAGCGCGAATGCTTTATTTATCACCAAGTAGAGTTTGCTTCCAACTAAAATGATTAATATTGTAGCTGCCTAGTTGTATGTAAGTTTATGTTTCAACTTTTCAGTTTATCACTAACACAGCTTTTGACTGCGGTACAGGTCCTTGATGAGGCAGACAGGCTTCTGAATGAAGATTTTGAGAAATCCATTGATGAAATCTTAAATGCTATCCCTCGTGAGAGGAGAACATATTTGTTTTCTGCTACAATGACGAAAAAGGTGCGTCTGTGAATGGGTTAGTTTTGTTTACTGAGTTTAGAAATTGGCCTTGATGGAATGGTTCCTTAATTCTGTATGTTATTTGCCCATCACAAAAAATTTCGCATGCTACAGAATATGTGGCTATCAGCAGCACAGTTAAACAATATTAGCCATAAAACATTTCTGTTTTCTTCCTTAAATTTTTCTGATAAAAAAGATCATAACCCTTTGAAAAGAAGAATCTTGAGGAAGCATGTCTTGATATTTGGCATATATGCTACAGATCTTGGGGGTTGATTTACACTATGGTTTGAGTCTCTTTGAACTTCAGCTTTTCAAAGGAACTTAAATTTGCTTCCTTGGCAGAGAGATATCTATCCGGTCATTAGTGTCAGGCATTAAAGTTTTAGCATTATTTCAGTATTGCCTTGTTTTCATGGTGATGCATAGGCTAACTTCGTAAGAAAGGCATATTCTATCTGCAATTTATTAATTTAAAATTTTTAACTGATGTGATCTACTGCTGCAGGTTCGGAAGCTTCAAAGGGCTTGCTTAAAGAATCCAGTGAAGGTCTTACTATAACTCTTGCGCTAGGGATATTTCTTTTAACACAGCTTTGGTCTTGGTCTGTCAAATGTTCTCACTTTGAGATCTTTCAGATTGAAGCTGCAACCAAATATTCTACCGTCGACACACTTAAGCAGCAATATTGTTTTATTCCTGCCATTCACAAGGTTTTATTTCTCCCTTCTGTTCGTGTTAAATTATATAAGAGATTTACTTTTGGAAAAATAAACTATAGAAGAGAGTAATTGTGGCCAGCGGGACTGATTATCAGGAAGACCATATATGTTTAAAAATGTTTGATAAGGAAAGGTCACTGAATCACAGGTATATCTGAGGCATTTTAGTTCTGATTGCTTTGCTCTGAAAGACGTTCATATTACTTGGGGTTTGTGTTAGAATTTATAAGGATAAACACTGCTAAAATGGAGAGATGTATTGGAGGATCATGTTCGGTTCGGTTCGAAAAATCATGTGATTTTGAACCGAACCGAATTATAAAAAAAATAAAAATCCTATATATATATATATATATGTATAATAAACTATTTTACAAACCCTAAAATCCTTTCCCTTCACACGCTGCCTCCCTCTCTCTCCTATCACTTCACATGGTGCCTCCCTCTCTCTCCTATCACTTCACATGGTGCCTCCCTCTCTCTCCTATCACTTCACATGCTGCCTCCCTCCATCTCCTCATCGAAGTTCGAACTCTCTCTCCTTCCCCTTTTGTTCTCTTCGAACTCTCTCCCCTTCCCCCTTTGTTCTCTTCAAACTCTCTCCTTCCCTCTCTCTTCTCTTCGTACCCTCAGATCTGCTTGAGAGGGTGGAGCGAAGAGGATGACTTCATTAATCGAGAGTGCCCTCAGATCTGCTCGAGAGGGTGGAGCGAAGAGGATGGATAATGCAGCGGATATATTCGAAGAGAGAGAGAGAGAGTTCGAAGCATACCACAATCAAGCAGATCTGAGTGTTACAAATGCTCAGATCTACTCAGATCTGAGTGTTACAAATGTTGTCTTAGGTTTGTGTTTTGGAGAATTTTAGGCCTTTAATTTCACTGATTTATTGTATTAATTTTTTTAGTTTTAGAGATTGTAATATTAGGGTTCTTATTTTACTGATTTTGTTTTTACTGAATCTGTAACCTTTATGTTTTAAATTAAGATTTGTAGTTAATTTTGATTTGTTTGCAATTTAAGTGGATTTTGTAACCCTAATGGTTTCTGTTTTTGTATTTTGAAGAATTTGTAGTTTTACTGTGAGTTCTTAATTTCTGTGGACACTGGATTTTACATGTTCATACTAAGTTTAATGTTGTTCTACAACCTTGCCGAACTATGAAACTGAACCGAACCGAAACTTTCGGCTAGGTTCGGTTCTGTTCTTGTGTCATCTACGGTTCGGTTCGATTTTCCCCCAAATAATCGACCGAATCGAACCGATTACACCCCTAGGAACTGGGAGATGTTTACATGGATTTTACATTAAAATGTTTATTAAAAGGGGAGTCTTGACTTGCTATGCAATAGTCGTGTTCATTTTGGATTCTTTGTGGGGTTCTGGCGGCTGCCATATAATGGTACCTCACGTGGAAATATGCTAACGACTACTCTGCTTGCAGGACTGCTATCTTGTGTATATTTTGACCGAAATTTGTGGTTCTACATCAATGGTTTTCACTCGTACATGCGATGCTACTCGCATTTTGGCATTGATTCTCCGGAATCTCGGCCTAAGAGCCATCCCGATTAGTGGTCAGATGAGCCAGGTTGATACTTAAATTTTGCCGGAGTATACTAGATTTGATATTGCCATTTTAAAGTTCTTTTGACCTGCCGTCAAAATATCAAAATTAATAGGCACGACAACTTTTCTGCTGCCTGACTTGATTCGACTTTGGTGATTGAATATTGTTGATAGGCAAAGAGACTTGGAGCCCTAAATAAGTTCAAGGCTGGCGAGTGTAACATTCTTATATGCACTGATGTGGCAAGTAGAGGACTTGATATTCCCTCTGTGGATATGGTTATTAATTATGATATCCCTTCAAACTCCAAGGTTGGGCTTGTTATTGTAGTTGTGCAGGCCTACAAACCGTGTAAATTATGTATCCATTGACTTTTTTTCCATTGATTGCAAATGGCTTGTTTCATCTGGGCTATTTAATAGCATGTAAACATTAGAAGTCAACACCTCTCTCTCTCTCACGTCTCAACATTCACATGTTTATTTTCTTGCGCATAATATAATAATTGCTCGAGTGGGATGCAGGATTATATCCATAGAGTAGGAAGAACTGCTCGTGCTGGAAGATCAGGAGTTGCCATCTCCTTGGTGTGTCAGTACGAATTGGAGTGGTATATTCAGATAGAGAAGCTTATTGGTAAGGGAAACATATGCTATGTTTGTGAAAATTGGGTACTTGAAGAGAGGGTTCCAATTTACCAACAAATTTAGATTTTTTTTTCAGGTAAAAAGTTACCAGCGTTTCCCTGTAATGAAGAGGAAGTTCTGCTATTGCTAGAGCGAGTGACAGAAGCCAAAAGGCTATCTCGATCGGTAATTTTTTTAAGATATTATTATCATTACGCAATGTATTTTTCAAGTAATAAAATATAGAATAGCTAGAGATGTTTTTGTCAAGTACTGAGATTATCAAATCTGATCATGGAATTCCTTTTCAGAATATGAAAGAATCTGGTGGCAGAAATAAGAGGAAAGGTGGAGGAGACGACGGCGAGGAAGATGTTGACAAATATTTAGGTTCCAAGGGTGGGAAATTCTCAAAGAAATTGAAAAGGAAATAAGATCGGTCTTCAGCTATGAAATTTTTGTTAGGATCAGTTAGTATTAACTTATTTTATTTTGTCAAAATTACAATTCTGCGGGAGAATCAGATAGTATTATGTTTTCACTTATTGAAATGTTTTCTACAATGTAATGGTTTTTGGTAGATATGAAACTCTAGTCTTCTTTGTGAGCTTCATTGTTGTCCACAGGGAGCAGGCTTTGTGCTGTGCAATGAGGCGGTGATTAATGAATGTTTGGTGGGAGCTGATCCTACCGTCCCATTACATGACAGAAATAATATCAATAAGGAAAAGTTACACCAACACTGTTGTTTTTTTTAGTAAATGACACTCATATCACCTCTTTTAAGGTATGTTTGGTATATGGGAATAACTATTCCACGTGAATAACCAATCTCTTATTTTAAGAAATAATTGTTCCTCTCTAAAACTCAATGCTTACTTATTTCTTCCACTAAAAATTCTTGGTTGGCGGGAAGTAACTCCTCAGTCCCACATTGTCTCATCCCCACTCACTTTTTCTCCCTCTAAACTTCTCTCTACTCTATTCATAAGAAAATGTTTCCCCCCACTCCATGGCAGACTCTATCTAAAAGAAATTCAAAGGTTTGCTTTCTCTTCTTGCAAATTTTTTTTACTTGATTAAAGGTTAAAAATCATTTACCTCACAGCTATGTGTGATTTTATTTTCAATTAGTTTTTCGCCCATCTATACAAATCTCTCCTTCGAATCTCACGGGTCTATCAATATTTGTCCAAAATGCCTAAAGTGTGTTCATGGAACGTAGAAAATTTAGATTTTAGATAGGAAAACTGTCATTGTGTTTGGAATTGCAAGACAATATTTGTCCAAAATGCTTAAGCGTGTTGATGGGACGTGGAAAATTTAGATTTTAGAAAGGCAAACTGTCATTGTGTTGGAATTGCAAGACAACAAGTTTTACATGGATGAGATATTGTTGGCTTATGAGTTTGCACTAGGTTAAGTCCCTAAAATTATAATAGTAAAAATTGAAATTTTGAAGCATTGCATATTGTGAAAAAAAAGAATAGGTGAAGGCATTAATCAATGGTGAATTATGAGTAATTAGTGACTATTTATTATAAGACAGGAAGTTTTTGAAGAATTTCAATGGATGATATTAAATTTGATGTTTGTCTGAATATTTTTAATGTTTAATTAACCATTTGTTGTCTGTATGTTTTATGTGAATTTTTATTATAAGATCTTTGACTTTCATTATTCGCGTTGGTGGATTGATGAATTATTGTCATGTTCATGAATATTAATGATTGGATGTTGAAGAAGATGTAAAATCTTATTAGCGATATATAACTTACCGTATTTGTTGTCATACCAAGTCATGAAATACATACTTCAGGACTTATTCTAACATTACAACCAAACATTAGAATTGGAATAGCTATTATATTCCATTGCTTTCTATTCCCTAGAATAGCTATTCCTATTCCTTTATGAATGGTTATTCTGTATACCAAATGTGCCCTTAGTTTTAAGTTACGACACTCAATCCCTTACACCTTCAATAATAGTTAATATATGTTAACTTGCTACTTAAATTATCTAAGTAACCTCAATTTATCTAAAATCTCTAAAGCCAAAAGAGAGATTTTCAGCTTAGACCCTTGGGGAGGGGGGACTTGACTATATGAAAACCCATCACCACTTCTAAGTAAATTTAGTCTAAAATATTCTGTTAGACTTGATCTAGCAGAAAATATTATGCTAGACCATTAGTTATGTTAAAATTAACACTTGCTAAATTATGGTGTAGTAGAATATTTTATGTTAGACCATAGTCTAATGGAACAAACATATAATTTTGTCATGTGTCAGGTCGTTAGATTATGGTCTAACAATTTTATGTTAAAATTTACACTTGTTAAATCATGATCTAACAAAAAATAATTTTGTTAAACCATGGTCCAACAATGCACAAAAACATGAATCGTATCTAAATGTATTAATACCATTAAATTCTATCTCAGGTTGGTTCCATGAAACTTTCCCAAGCCAAAATCTCACTATGTTCGTGAGGACCCCCCCCCCCCCCACCCCTTTCCTCCACAGCAAGGGAACTGCTACCTCACGAGATGCGACGACATATGAGATTTTGGCACCTGAGGCGGTGGGGCCAACGAAATTTCTGGTAGAAACGTAGGGGTTTAGAGAATGTAAAAGCCGAGAAGTCAAAAGTCGCAGCAGGAAAGTTGCTTCCTCACGAGATCATAGATTCATTGGTTGAACCCAGTGGCGAGGGAGTTGCACATCTTCAATGGAAGAGAATAGTGGACAACTTATTGAAGAAAGGGAAGATGAAGAGCTGCATTGTTGTCTGTGATGTCTCGGGAAGAATGGTTGGAATTCCCATGGAGGTGTTGCCGGCATTAGGGCTTTTGCATTCAGAGTTGAGCGAGGATCCATGGAAATGAAAGTTTATCACGTTTAGTGAAAGTCCCCAACTTCATTTAATTTGAGAGATTCGAGGGCAGCCCAAGGGATCTTAACTTTGAAATTGATAAGTTCTGCTTATATTTCTCTCCTCTTTTGAAGAAAATCACAGGTTTTTGGTGATCCTTTACATTTCAATTTGAATAAATTCTGGTGTTTAAAATTAAAACAACAGCTCAGAATGACTATATTTACACACTAGTTCAGCTAACAGATATAAGATTATTTTTTTTGGCTTCTAATTTTGATTTTGTGATTGAACATTACTGCAAGCTAGTATTGGAATAGGCAATCTGAAAGCTTCTTGATTGACAATTGACCTACAAATTAATTTTTGGTGTTTAATTTTCCTTCTTTTAAGATCACCATGTCGTCGTGTGTTGGCGACCCACCCAAGTCCTCAAATTTGTGAAGATGAAGTAATTTCTCAGAAAGCTTCGGGTTAGGTTTGGGGGAAAAGTGAGATCGAAAAATTGAGAAGTTGAAAAAGTGCGTAAATGATAGAAGAATTAGTAACTAAAAAAATAGTAGAATTAGTATTTAAGAAAAGAGTAACGTAAAGGATTTTTTCTCCCTTACAGGAAAGATAACAGAAAGTTTGAAAGAACAAAGACGATGAATAAAGGAATAACGTAGTTTGTATTTGATTTTCAATAAATGAATTAATGTTATAATTGATCTTTATTTATAGATTTTTATAGAATTTGATATAACATCTTTATTAATGAAATTACTACGAAAATCGTGGAGAATATTCTCACATCTAAGGATTTTGGCTTGATTTTGGGAGACATTCTCGTTTTAGGGAAGATTCGGCTTCGCTTTGAGGATAATTCAATATTTCTCAAATTATGTGGATTTGTTTGAGTTATTGGAGTAAATTTGTCCGTTGGATGATCTTGATTAACATTCCTCCGGCTTGTTGTATTCGCTTGCCACATGTCCTGACTAATTTCCTTCTTGCAATCGTCTAAACCGATCTTATGGCTACGACATGTTGTTCTTTCCTACGGTTCAGATCTTGCCATGCGTACTATGATATTTAATCCTGTTCATTTGCTCCCATTATACTCAACAAAAATTCTATTTGTTGAGGTGTAATGATTATAGTCCATTTCTTAAGAAGACATGATGTGATTGCACTTACTTTTTGACATCATTTTCCGAGACCTGCAATTATTAACACCACAAAAGTAACAATAAAGTAAGCAAAAAGGAATACACACCTGTGGGCGGCGACGCTTCATTTCTCGTTCTCAATGCCATTTGTCTTGGATCTTTCACTTGTATCCCCCATACCTCACCTTTCAGTTACCGTCGTTACGGCTTCCCGTTGTCAGCTTTCCTTTCTTGAAAAAGAGAGTTTAGAAGATATCCTTTTCCTTTATTGCCAATTATCGTTTCCTCATTTGCCCGTACTCGCATCGGTTCAGTACTCGTGCCTATCAATCATGACTGTCTTTTCACCTCTTCTTCTTAGAATTAAGTGTTTTTGACATCTTTTTAGAGTCTGTTGTCTATTAAAGGAGAATTACTCCATTTCATTTTCTTACTTGCAACCTCCATTCCCGTATATGTTTTTCTTCCTCCTTTTTCTTCTTTTTCTTCAATCTCTCTTTTTCATTTTTTCTCCTTCTACCATGGATGAAGAAACTATTTTCAGGCCTAGTGTTCCCCTAGTCAGATCCCAAGAGGAACTTGATCGTTTCATTGCCTCTCACCGGGATGCATTTCCCCCTAATGTCCTTTGCGGGTTAGGAGACAGTAACACCATTGGAATACCATGTTCTCCTCCTTACCAAATAACCCTAAGACCAATGTGCATAGCCTTAGGTTTCAAACTCTCTTCTCCCCCTTCTTAGCTCCTCCCTAATTTACCCCAAGTTCGTGTAAGATTCTCTTAGGTTTTGAAGCCTTGAGTAGAAGGCGCAATTTAGACTTAGGAGTAGATGAACTCCGCCACTACTATATAGTCAAATATAGGAATGAGAGTTATTATCTTGCCACCCGTCCTTCTGAGCTGAGAGGAAAGTTGATAACCTCCCTATTAAAAGGAGATAAAGGCTGGGAACATGATACCCTACTGATCGGCGGGAACTGGGGTGGTGATGGCCGCTAGACTATCCCCAAAAATTGGGGTGTTTTTAGTAAGCTAGAGCTCCGGTTCTTTGCCTTTTTCTGCTTTTTACTTGCTTTTTGTTTGTTTCGTTTATGATAAATCATCCTTCGTGCAGGTCCCAAGAAGAACAAGAAACCATACTTATCAAAGTCTTCTATCGACAAGATCAACGCGGCTTTCCGTTGTCGAGAACGGGACTGGAACGATCTTCTAGATCCATGGAGACAAGTAGAAGTTGCCTTCATCCCAACCGCAACTCATGTTGTAACTTCTTCTGCACATACTTTTCTCTCTTCCTCTTCTGAGCTCCCGAGAGGTATTCCTATCCCCACTTTCCAACCAACTTCAATTTCCAGCACTTCTGTTTCCACTAACTCTGACCGGGAAGACGAGGAGATTGAAAATTTGTTCTGAGGAATTCCCAATCCTGAAGATATGCCAAAGCGCATCCGGGGCAGAATTCTGGGAGTAGTGGAGGATGAAAGAAATGTTCATCCAAGAACGGAAGCCTCTAGTTCATCGGGGATTCGCGTACCACCGCCACCACCCTTTGTGCCTAGCAGTCCCATCGTCAGCCTAGCCGAGGGAGGAGACTAGTCCTCGCGTGTCTCCTCCTCCTCCTACTATTACTGAAAATGAGTTTATTCCTTCCAACTCCATCGGTTCTCAAGGAGGGGCTGAAGAACCTCATATTTGGAGGTGGAGGCGTTTTGCTACGGCTCCTCCTATTCCGGCTTTGGTGAGTTTCCTCCACGATCCCTGCTCTTCACACATCGTGGTACGAGGAATTCAATCCGAGGTTGATATGGTGCATGCTCGAGGGATGTCTGCTGGCAATCAACTCTACTCTTTGAGCCATGGTTTAATGAAGATAAGAGCCTCCTAACTTTTCTCGTTTACATTATCTTTCTTCTTCTTCTTTTTGGAGTAATGTTGGCTAACACCCTTCTTTTCTCTTTTTTTAGTTCATCATCTACCATAATGCTCTCCAAGAGCATTATCTGGCTAAAGAGTACGAGGCTCTCACTTGGAGGAAGAAGGCAATTGAGTGTCAAGGTGCCTTGGAGGAAGCTCTACCTAACAACGAGCGGCTAAGGAAGGCACAATTCGCGCTTTAGAGTACTTTGGATCAGTTTACCAAGGACGCAACAGTTGCAGCTGAGGAGCATTCCAAAACTGTCAATTCCCTGATGGATGCTTTGACGACTTCGGGGAGTGCTTTAGCTGAAGCGGCTGAGAAGCTGAAGGCAGCTGAGTTGGCCAAAGCTCAGACGGAGGAACGAGAGAAACTGGTCGGAGAGGAATACCAAGCACTTTTTGACAAAACTGAAGGGACGGTTTACAATGAAGGCTACATAGATGGCCTAGCAAAAGTACCTCCGTAGATGCCTCTGTGCCAACTTCACACATCTCGTTCTGAGCAGGATGCTCCCACTAAGGGTGTCGTTGCTGATCTTCCTTCCCCGGGAAAATGATGAAGCTTAGACTTATCCTTAGCTGTACTTTTTAGACTTATTAATGAAACAAATTTCCTTTTGCTAATCTGAGTTCTTGGTAAAACTTTTTAATTGTTCTAATTTAACATTTAAAGAACAAAATCTAAAAGAAATTCCTGCTTACAGTGCTTTTAGTTGCTTTTTCCTGTGAATGGACACTCGAAATTTACCGTCTTCACATACTTGTGCATTTGTTAAAGTTTCACATTCCGTTTCCACCTTATTTGATCATTTCCGCTTTCATGCACTTGGGCATTTGTCCGCTTCATGTCCTGTTTCCACCTTATTTAATCATTTCCACTTTCACGTACTTGGGCATTTGTCTGCTTCATGTCCAGTTTCCACCTTATTTGATCATTTCTGCTTTCACTTTCTTGGGCATTTGTCCGCTTCATGTCTCGTTCCCCCTTTGTTTAGTCATTCCCGTTTTCATGAATTTCAGCATTTGTTAGGGCTTCTCATCCTGTTTCCACCTTATTTGATTTTTCATGTTTGCTCATACTCCCGTTTTCTCATACTTCTTTATTTTCTGCATTTTAGAGAGTGATTCTTCCGCTCTCAATGGCTTAGGCCACAAGACCGCTGGCCTTTTAATTTCCACATTTTAGAGGAATGCGTCCCCACTCTCAAGAGCTTAGGCCACAAGACCCGCCGACCTTTGTTTTTCACATTTTAGGAAACAAGTTTCCACGTTCTCAAGAGCTTAGGCCATAAGATCGTCGACTTTAGTTTTCATATTTTAGGGAACATGTTCCCCCGTTACCAAGGGCTTAGGCCACAAGATAGACGCTTTTAGTTTCTACATTTTAGGGAACATGTTCCCCATTCTCAAGGGCTTAGGCTGCAAGACCGCCGACCTTTTGATTTTCACATTCTACGGAACATGTTTCCTTGTTCCCAAGGGCTTAGGCCACAAGACCGTCAAACTTTAGTTTTCACATTTTAGGGAACATATTTCCCAGTTCCCAAGGGCTTAGGTCACAATACTGCTGACCTTTAGTTTCCACATTTTATCAAAGAGAAGGGAGGAGAATTAACATAAGCTTTTACGTGGAAAACCCTTTGCAGGGAGAAAAAACCACGAGAATAATTATTCATTATAACAATGTTCAAAAAGAAAAAAACTTAAACAAATTACATTTTAAGTGGACAACATTCCACGGTTTTCTAGATATGTTCATTCCTCAGTTTCCAGGTAATAGTAACCGCTACCGCCTATTCCCTTAACGATGTATTACCCTTCCCAGGTTGGTCCAAGATTCCCTTCCGTTTGAAAGATCTTTTTCAGCACTAAGTCTCTTTCCAAGAACTCCCTTCTTTTGATTCTCTTCCGTAAGTAAGCCTTTCTTTTCTGGTTGTAGTTGGCCATTCGGACTAAAGCCGCCTCTCTCTTTTCTTTCAGTAGATCCAGGTTTTCTTTCAATAACTCCCCGTTCTGCTGTCCATTTAACTCTGACCTTATAGTCGGGCTTTCGATTCTAACTGGTATTACTGCTTCTATTCCACATGTCAGGGAGAGCGGTGTTTCGCCTGTTGCCTCTCTGGGAGTCATTTTGTATGCCCACATTACTACCAGGAATTCTTCTACCCATCTGCTTTTAGCTAATTCCAGTCATTTCTTCATATTGTCGAGTATAATTCAGTTGGATCTCTCAGCTTGCCCATTCCCTTATGGGTAATAAAGAGTAAAGAACAGATTAATGATTTTCAAGTCTTCGCAAAAACTTTTCACCATTTTACCCGTGAATTGAAGTCCACTGTCAGGTATAAGGACTTGTGGGATCTCGTACCGACATACTATATTCTTCCATAGAAATCCTCTCACCTCTTCCTCCCGAATCCTCGCGAATGCTTCAGCTTCGATAAATTTTGTGAAGTAGTCTGTCACTACCAATAAGAAATGTTTCTGAGCGGGAGCCATTGAGAGTGACCTAACGATATCGAGGGCCCACTACATGAATGGCCATGGACTGGTCACAGTATTTAGCTCGTCGGAGGCCATCTTGACAACAAGTACAAATCTTTGGCATTTGTCACACTTCTTTACGTATTGCTTGGCATCTTGGTGTATTTTTGACCAATAATACCCTCATTCAATATTTTGTGCGCCAAAGACCTACCCCCAGTATGGTTTCTAGATACCCCTACGTGTATTTTTGCTAACACATATTGAGCTTCCTTCTCCTGTAGACATTTTAAAATGGACCTAAAAAGATTGTTTATACAACATATTATTGATTAAGCAGTACTTGGTGCTTTGTTGCTGAATATTCCTTGCATGAAGCTTGTCATCCAGAAGTATTTCCTTCTTTCAGGTAGCGGATCATATCATCTTGCCAGCTTGGCTTCTTCTCAATTTCTACATCTGCTACTTCCTTTGTTGTGATACTTGTGAATAGGTAAAAAATACACACTACCACGTGGACAAGGAGGGCCAACCAAAGGGCTCGTGAAAAGAGGTAGAAAAGTGGAAACTAGATAGAAGAATAATGTCATGAGGCATCCGTAAACAAATGAAGAACGACCGGACGCATATCGAGAACAAAAAAGAGCACTAGAACGGGAAAAGTTGGTTGGCCAACTAGAAAAGGATGATGAAAGACCCACGCCTCTAGAATGGGAAAAGGAATCTGAAACTCAAAGAGCTACCCTGAACGGGCAAGGCACTCCCTGAAATGTGCAAGAACAGGGAGAGAAGGATCAAAAGAAGAATAATGGTTTAGGTAGCTCAATGACTCGGACGAGACATGATGGCAAGCCACCAACTGGCTACGACTGAGTGGCTCGAACCACAAGAAATCACAAGTGGCTGTGACTGATTGCGGCTTAATTAGACAGATGGAAATGGTAAGTAAGGAAGAGAAAGAGGGTCATACCTGACAAAAAGATCTCCACGAATGGGTGTGATCTCTAGGCATAATGAGTGCCTCCAAGACCATAGACGAAGAATACTCATTCTCCTCTATTTTATTATTATTCTAATCAACTCATGTAAATTATGAAGCCTATATAAGGCCAGTGTATTAAATGAAACATACGCATTCAATACAACTCAAACAAATATAACTCAGAGCATTTACTCCTTACACACACTCTCTCTCACATTAATACTCATATAAATCAACCCTTATCAATACATTTCCCTTTGATCCCTGATTAGCAGAAAAAAACCCTTACAACTTGGTTTTTAGCACGTTCCGTTTGCGTGAGAGTTGTAGTGAAGATCATAGATTTTCCAATGCATCAGCGTGTCCGTTATTCGTTCTTAGGACTTGATGGATTTCGTAAGTCTTCAACCGGTCCAGTAGTTCTTTTGCCCATTGTAAATAACTTATCATTTTTTTATCTTTCACTGTGAACCCTCCCTGACCTGTTTTACAACTAGCATTGAATCACATAATATTTTTACTTCATTTACCTCCAACTCCAGTAGTAAGGAGATTCCTGCTATCAAAGCTTCATATTCTGTCTCGTTGTTCGAGGCATTGAATTCAAATGAAATAAAGTGCTCTAGTGTTTCACCAAATGGAGTATGTAGCACAACTCTCGCTCCGACTCCCTTATTGTTTGACGTTCTGTCGACCTACAACTCCCATGTTCCACTTTAGTGGTCCGTGGTTCGTTATCAACTTATTCCCCGCCGTCAGCAGTGAAATCAGCTACAAAGTCAGCAAAAACTTGCCCTTTAATTGACGTCCTCGGCTTGTAATGGATTTCGTATTGACTTAATTCTATCACCCATTTTTCAATTCTTCTGCTGACCTCAGGTGAATGTAGGAGGCTTCTGATCGGTGAATCTTTTAGCACCTTTATGCTACGCGCTTGAAAGTAGGGCCTTAGTTTATGTGT
Organism: Datisca glomerata; assembly: GCA_003255025.1. Classification (NCBI taxonomy): domain Eukaryota; kingdom Viridiplantae; phylum Streptophyta; class Magnoliopsida; order Cucurbitales; family Datiscaceae; genus Datisca; species Datisca glomerata. The sequence continues at coordinate 533,927 of QANY01011556.1, forward strand.
TTCCCCCACGATGGCCAGTATCAGTTTCTCCATTCTTTTGTAACAGGTCTCAGCTGCCACCAAGCTTTTGCTTACAAAGTATACTGGCTGTTGTCTTTTTTCTTCTTCTCTAATCAAAATAGCGCTGACAACTGTCCACGACACGACTACATATAAGAACAACGGTTCTCCAGGTTTCAGTTTTGATAATAATGGTGGAGTCGTTAGATATTCCTTGATATTTTTAAGAGCTTCTTCACTTTCTTCATCCCATCCATCTGTGGAGTTCTTTCTTAATTTTTCAAAGAATGGTTTGCATTTGTCAGTTGACCTTGAAAGGAACTTGTTTAGCTCATCGAATCTCTTGGCCACACTTTATATTTCTTTACGACTTTGAGGGGATCTCATATCCATTATGGCTTTCACCTGGTTTGAGTTGACTTCAGTTCCTTGTTGTGGGACCAAGTGTCCTAAGAATTTTCCCGCTGCCACTTCGAAGGTGCATTTCTCCGAATTCAATTTCATGGAGCTTTCCCTCAGGATTGAGAAAGCTTCTTCGAAGTCTTTGATGTGATCTTCTCATTTACAAATCTTCACTAGCATATCGTCCACATAGACCTCCATAGTTTTCCCGATCTATTCTCTGAAGATTTTGTTCACCAACCTTTAGTATGTAGCATCGCATTTTTCAACCGAAAGACATTACTTTGTAACAAAAAGTACCATGTTCAATTACGAAAGACGTATTTTCCCAATCAGGTTGGAACATTTTCACCAGGTTATATCCGAAGAAGGCATCCGTGAAGTTGAGGAGCTCGTGTCTTGAAGTGGCATCCACTATCTAATCTATTCTCGGCAGTGGATAATCGTCTTTGGGGGCATGCTTTACTTAGATCTGGAAAACTATGCAGATTCTCTATTTCCCGTTCTTATTCATAACCATGACAACGTTCACAAGCCACTCTGAGTAATCCACTTCCCTGATGAAGCCCACTTTTAGAAACTTGTCTACTTCTTCTTTAATGGCCATATTCCATTCTGGCACGAAACTCTTTTTCCGTTGCTTTACTGGCCTGACAGTAGGATCAATATTTAGTTTATGACATATTATATTTTTAGGTATACTTGGCATCTCCTGGGCCGCGTTTGCAAATATATCCTTGTTTTCTCAAAGGAATCCTATCATGCGCTCCTTTCTGTCCGTTCTAGGTGAGTCCCGATGTTGGTCGTCTTCTGCATTTCTTCGTCCAAGCAAATAGTTTCATTTTCTTCAGCTGCCTCATATCTTGAGCCCACATGCTCTTCTCCCTGTGATTATTATTGTTCTGTAGCAACCATTAACTCCTCCACTCGCTTACCGTTTGTTTTTCTTTTCACCGAGTCTAACGCGTTCATTACACAGATTCAGGCAGTTGCCTGATCTACCCTAATGGTCTTCATCCCTTTTGGAGACGGGTACTTCAGTACTTGGTAGAATGTTGATGGTACAACTATCATCTTATGTAACCAATCTTCCCAAGAAGTCGTTATAGGGTGATGATGTGTCCAATATTACAAATTCTGTGAGGTAGTTGTAGGGCTCAGCGTTAGCGGGAAGAACTACAATTCCCTCTGACTAACTTACTACTCCTTTGAAGCCTATCAACGGTTGTGAAGGCCCTTATAGCTGTAGATTTCCCATGGCCATCTTCTCAAGCGTGGATCGGGGTAGGACATTGATGGAACTCCCTTCATCAACCAACACCCTTCTTAATAAGCAGTTCCTGACTTAGATTGAAATGACTAGGGCGTCGTCATGCTTTAGATCCAGGTCATCAAATATCAGTGGTAGGCTTTAGCCGTCATTCAAATGTTTCCCTCCCAGCTTTCCTCCAACATTGGTTTCTTGCAGTACATCTTCCTTTCCTTCGTATTGGTACCCTCATACTCGGTTAATGCAATGATGGTGTCAACGATCTGAAATGGTTGTTTCCCGTTGTCCCATTTCTCTTCATCTTAGGTCTTCTTTTATTTTTCTCATCTCGGTTCCTCCCTTTTTCACATATTGATTAAGATACCCTTTTTGACTAATTTCTCCACATAATCCTTATCTTTATAATGCGACTCCTTTGTAAACGAGGCTGGTCTTTTTCGCCATGGTTTGTCTTTTATCATATCGAGGACTTGGTTTATCAACATCTTTAATGGAGTATAAACCTTCTCCCTCGAATGGATCTCGTCTGAATACCTTCTCCGGTTCTTAATTCTGCTCGTTTAGTGTCACCTCATTTGTCACCTTGTTCATCATTCCTCCTTTCCGCCAGTTTCAACAGGCTTTTCTTTTCCTCTTCTAGCGTAATGTAGCCTTACGCCCGCTGGAACATCTCAGCCATGGTCAAAGGTTTGACTTTTGAAAGATCATCGAAGAAGGGTGAGTTCGGGTCTAGTCCTCGTCTAAAAGCTAGCCTGGTGGCTCAATCATTGCAATTTTCCACCTTGGTCATTTATTCCTTAAACTTGTGGGTGTATTTATGCAAGGATTCTCCTTTTTTGGTAGAGATGGTCAAAATGTATTCTAAATCTTCCATCATTGTACCGTACCTGGAGTATTTTTCTAAAAACATAGTAGACAGGACAATAATGTTAGTAATTGAATGAGCAGGAAGGGAATGATACCATTTTAGAGCCGTCTCGTCTATGCTAGTGGGGAACATTCAACACATCATCACATATTTATGCTGATGCAATGCCATTACTTGTTTGAATCACCTAAGATGGTCCACAAGATCGGACTTTCCCTCATAGCACTTAAACTTTGGTGCCACAAACTTCTTTGGTACCGGGGCCATTAGGATTTTCGGACTAAGTAGAATACGAGTGAGTGACTTAAGGTTAGCCTTTCTTGCACTCCTCAGGTTCCTCAGCTCTATCATCTTCCTTTCCATCATCTCCTCCATTGTCTCTTCGATCATGACCTTCGACGGACGTGGTTCTCCCACTGTCCCTCTTGTATGAAGTTGAGATTGGATTTCCACGTCCTTATCTCACATGTTCCTATTATTCTCATTGTAGTCTCGTCTATTTCTCACCCAGTTTTCTCAGAACGGACTCCCATTCTTCGTGATTGGTTTGCTGACTCAACTCCGCACTTTCCTATGCAACTTCCCATTGTAAAGCATTAAATTGGTCTTGCATGGTTTGCCATGCCGTGCGTAGTGCTTTAGCGTTCCTATGCTCCATCTCCTGCATCACATTCATTATTTTTTGGAGCATATCCATCAATAAAAAGGGTTGATTGACATTTTCATCCCCATTCCCGATTCCGTTTCCCTCGTTGAGGACAATGTTTGACCTAGTTCTAGGCACCGTCCAATTTTTGAGAGGTTATTTTGTTGAGGTTTTCTCTCACCTCTCAATGAAAGAACCAAAATGTAAATATTTTTGTTGAGGTTTTCTCTCACCTCTCAATGAAAGAACCAAAATGTAACATTCATTCATTCATTGAGAGAATAAAGACGATGAACAAAGGAATAACATAGTTTTTATTTGATTCTCAATGAATGAATGAATGATACAATTGGCCTTTACTTATAGGTTTTTAAAGAATCTGATATCACATCTTTAGTAATCGAATCACTATGAAAATCATGGGGTATATTCCTATATCTAAGGATTTCAGCTTGATTTTGGGAGATATTCCCATTTTGGGAAGATTCGATATCGCTTTGAGGATAGCTCAATATTCCTCATATTATCCGAATTGATTTGAGTTATTGGAGTAAATATGTCACTTGGATGGTCTTGATTAACGTTCCTCTAGCTTGCTTTATTCGCTTGCCACGTACCCTAACTAATTTCCTTCTCGCAGTCATTTAAACCGATTTATGGCTACGACATGTTATTCTTTCCTACGGTTCAGATCTTGTCACGTGTACTGTGATATTTAATCATGTTCAAGTATAGTTATCTTGGAACGATGTTTTAATAGAAAGCTTAATTAAGGGGGTGTGAGAGTTTAAAAGCTTGAAGGGGATATGAATATCACTTACTAAAATGTCAGTGAAACTTTTCCTACAATAAACATAATTTGTCTTCACTCTGAACTTAAAAACAAACTCAAGTAGATCTCGAATTCTTACTGTACTGCAGTTGGAATATGGAAAGGTATAAAAAATGCGCCTTCTTGTAGTTGTATAAAAATAGGCATTATATAATTTTTTGAAAAAACTAACACACCGTATGGTACGTCCTGCTAAGTGCGGAAATGAATTCTCATAGCCTTTTCTTTTTTAAACGTTAAATAAAGAGTGATTTTTTATTTCATAATTGAGAGTGTATTTTGACTAAATTTCAAGGAATATGTAATGATATTATGAAATAGAATACATTTTTTCATTCGTTTAAAAAAATACATTTGAAAAAAAACACACATATAGCCATACAAGGGACTAGGAATAAACCCTTGGCCACTGCGTGACAACGAGGGTTTTTGACACTTAAACCGTTATTTAAAAAAATCCTAGAATGTCGTACTAAGATTGTTTTGGCCACGTTGGAAATAGTAAAAATGATTTCTAGTTGGTCAAAGTCATCTTTTACAAAGATGACTTCATAAATGCCCAAGGTCCCCTAAATAAGTCTAGTGAAATTGATTTCACTGTGGCCTGAAGTCGACTTTCATAAAGAGGACTTCAGTTGCCAATGAAATCATCTTTATAAAAGACGATTTCAGTTGTTCTATTTTCTTGAAGTCTTCTTTTGCAAAGACGATTTCAGTCTTTCCCCCTTCCCTTACTAACATTTTCAAACTTCACCCATTTCGACAACAAAATCAAACTTGCATACAAAAATCATCCTACAAAGTCATTTTATAATCTTATATTCCAACACATTCAATAAGTAACCTACATTTTTAACAAATCATAAAACGTAAAGATAAATATATGACTCAAAAGATCATTACAACTCCAATATTATTAATAACATCATTACAAATCCCAACACAATACACATAATATCTTGTAGATGATCATAAACATACAACATATGTAATGCTATCGCAATGAGTTATTATGTGAGAGGGGGAAACAGACTCTCAGTCGTTGCTTAGCAATGGCAGAGTCTGAAGTTGGACTAGATCTGACCGTTCACCCAGATCTGAACGGACAAGATCTGACACAATTAATTTTATAATAAAATATTAATTTTTTTACTTATTATTTTTTCTTAATATATCTGGCTCAGCCAAATCTGAACGGATCAGATCAAACATCCACCTCTGCCGTGCCTAGCTACAATAGATAATCTGGATCTATGGGAGGGAATGTGAATCACATATAGGCGCATATGAGAAAACAAACTTTATTATCTATTAGTATTAAAAAAATTCCAATTCAAGATGAAGTTGATAAATCTCACTCAAGAACATTATCATAATTAGTATAATGAGCATGGAAATAAGGATCAACTAATAAAAGTCTTAGCACGCCCATCATCGATGGCTAGAAATAATAAAAAAGAAGAAAATTCATTGAAAAAATGTTATAACTAAGCGGAAACCAAATCTTTCTTATCCAATTCAGATGCCCACCTCAAAGTAATCAATTTGAAATTACAAAAAACTCAATAAGAATTAGAGAAAGATGAATGCCATTGTATCTTTGATTCTATAAGGCACTGCGATATTCTCTCTATGGAATTGTAGACTGCATTAAAAAAATCTTTTATTAGAGCACAAACATACAACAAAGCCAAAAACAAATTGCAAGTTCCTATAACACCACATAACTATGAAAATCAAAATTTATAATTGATAGAATGAAGTCCCAAGAATATCTATCTCCTACAAGTATAGGTGTCAAACTGGCCGGCACGACATGGAATATCTAGGCACATGTGAGGCCCCCCGGGCCGGCCCTACATGGGACAATTGTTAGGCGTGCCAGGCTAACATTTCTTACGACACAATTTAACACGCGTGCTTTAAGTGTCCCGTGCCTTAGGTATGTCGTGACTTAATTGTGACATGCTTTAAATGTGTTGTGTCATAATAAGAATACAAATTATTTCAAGGAGAGATAAAAGTAATTTAATTTAAAAATAAAAATTGAACTATTCTAAGTTAAATGAAATATAATATAGGTAATAAGAACATAAATATTTAAAAGAGATAAATTTTATTAATAATTATTCATTGTTTGAATTTTTTATACAAGCTTACAGATGTTTTATTTTTGATAATTGTATCACTATAACATAGAATTGTCTCTAAAAGAAACATAAACAGTCGTATAACTTTAATTATTAGGGAAATGGTTGTTTAAAGCTGCAGTAAAAGCTTTGTTGTGGATGGTGTTGTTGCAGCCATCACCTTCATAACGACGATAACGCCTCATCAAACTGCTTAATCCTCAAACTCTCAATGAATGTAACTTTGCTCGCTTACACTTGGCGGTGATAAATTTAACTTTCTTGTCCACTGGATTCACCACAGTGAAATGATCACATATTTAACTATGCCTAGACACTTTTGAGGTTTTGGTGGTGGTGATCGTCGAACTACCTTCACCGTCCATCTATAATTACATATGCTAAACGTGTAAATTCAAAGACAAATTATAAGATATCACAAAAAGTCGGGGTAAGCTTGTAGAACGTGCGTCTTGCCACCGGGCCGGCCGATGGCCTGACACTTATTGACACCTCTAACTACAAAGACTAAACAAAGTCACTTCAACAAATCTCAAAAATCACTTTAATTAGATCTATCTTAGCAGCATGCCACACACAAGCACATGTTAGCTAAAAGAAATCTAAGATGCAGATACTTTATTATAAACTTCGTGATCACATTCAACACAAAAATCAAAGACACAAAAACCCACTACAAGTAATGAAAAAAATGAAAGGTACCTCATATTAGAGCTAACCTCACGAAAAACCTGAAGAGAAAAAATAAAGACATGATCCTCAGCAACTATAAAAATGAACAATATAGAAGATCGGCTACACAACAGAAGCTGAAATGTGGGAACCTATAGAATTTGAGTTAGCCTTCAACTATGCATCAATCCGAAGAAACATATATGATTTCAACAACATAATATAAAAACACTAGTCTTACCCAAAAAGAAAATCAGACAAATGAATTTTCCTCTACCTTTTCGCATTTTCACATACTGTTGATAGACGTATAAGCCCAATTGAATTAAAAATAAGATCATATCAAATAAAAGCAAATGTTTATACTATTAGTAATTCCCATTTAAAATATATTAGTATTGTCATGTAAAGGAAAAACTAATTTGTACATGTACTACTATAGAAGAAAACTTAAACTAAACTTAAAAGAACACTGTAAAGAGTTTTTTGGGTTTAAAGAACTCTCTAAGAACAAATAATAAAAATCATAATTTGAAGAGAGAAAGAGAGAATAAAGGACCCTTAATTTATGTGTAAAACCCTTAAAGGAGAGAAAAACCACGGAAAGATCGTTGATATTCACTTATGTAAAGGATTTTACATCATTGTTGATGAGAGAAGAGAGGAAGGGCAGTGGCTTTAATTAAGGTTTACTTAGGTCCTCTCTTTTTTCTTTTAACATGAGTATGTACTTATAGGCCTTACAATAATAAGAATAATAAAAAGGGATGATCACATCCCCTATGCTTTCGGCTGATGGGATTGCTTTTAGGCGTGAGCTCCTGTACACTGCTAATTTCTTTCAACTGTTTTATCCTCAGTAACTCAATCAATCATAGCCACTTGGTGGTTCCTTGTAGTTTGGGCCAATTAATCACAATCATTTGATTGTCAGTATGAACCCTCCTTTTCATTCTGATATTCTGTCCTATCCATGAGGTAATGATTCATAGTTCTCGAGATATCGGTTACCATCTTGAAAGCGATGATCTCCCATTCTCGAGAGATCGATTCCTGTTCTGTTGTGTTTTACTTCTCTGGTAGTGATGGTCCCCCATTCTGGAAGTGATGATTCCCCCATTCCAGAAGCTATAATCACCCGTTCATGAAGCGATGGTCACCCGTTCCAGAAGCGATTGAACCCCGTTCCAGAAGTGATAGTCATCCCGTTCCAGAAATGATTGTCCCCCATTCCAGAAGTGATAGTTTTCCGCTTTAGTATTCTTCCCCGTTCTGACAAGGTCTCCCGTTTCAGCGTTCTTTATGTACAAGTGTCTTGGGTGATTTTTTTTCCTGTTCATTTTCCCCTCATTACACTGAATAAGTTTCACGTATTGAGGTGTAATGGTTTGTCCTTTCTTATTCTGTCATCACGTCTGCCCATTTTTGTTCTCACGTGCTTCTTAAAAACATGCGATGTGGACTTTCCAGACAATTTTTCAGTTTGTTCGCCGTCAGTGATGGCTTATCCTTTTCTTTCTACTGTCAAGTTCCTTTATTCCCTTTCACGAATGCTTTGTGTTTGTTGGTTAACTCTTTTGCCAGGTCGCTATCGATGATGATTACTTCCCTTCATTCGCTGTATAGTCTTTCCGTTCTTTTTACTTCGGGCTTATTGATAGAATTTTTCTTGTTTTTGTCATTTAGCTCATTGGGGAGGTTCTCTCATTTTCTTCTGTATGGGTTCACTGATAGAGTTTCTCCCGTTTCTTTATTTTTCATTTTCCTTCTCTCGTTCGTTAAGATATGTGACAAGAATGTTGTACAAGAACAATAATAATTTATTGAAATGAATAAGGAGTGAGTATACCATTCCACAATTGCATAGCATGAGTTTGAGTTTGACGTTCCGTATTTGTTGGTAGAGTTTCTGTTGTTTCCATTTTTTTTTTCTGCTTTCAATTTTTCCTTCCTTTTCTCGCTTCTTTTTTCTTTACTCCTGGCCATCTTTTGCTTAGAGCTCCGTTCTTTAGCTCTTCTTTTCTTCCCTTCTTTAATCAAGTCTTCTTTTCTCACTAAGCTGAAAGTTTTTCAATAACTTCTTTTCTTTTCTATTCTGAAGTTCTTTTCTCTACTTCTTTTCTTTTATGTTATGAAGATTTTCCCGTTCTTAAGACATTTTCTTTTCTATTCTTCAGACTTTCCCGTTCTGAAGATATTTCCTTTCTTGTTCTTCAGACTTTCCCGTTCTGAAGACATTTCTTTTTCTGTTCTCCATCCTTTCCCGTCCTAAAGAAATTTCCTTTTTTGTTCTCAAGACTTTCCCATTCTAAAGACATTTCCTTTTCTGTTCTCTAGACTTTCCCGTTCCGATGACATTTCTTTTTTCGTTCTGGAGACATTTCTTTTTCCTTCTAAGAACGGCGTACATAGACATTCTCAAGGACTTAGGCTCCTTCAGTGGAACCATGACCCCGTTTTGATTTTCTTCTGAGAGTATGACTTATGAATTTCCGCTCCCAAGAACTTACGCCCTTAGTTCCTTCTAAGAGTAAGATTTATGAATTGCCCCTCCTAAGGACTTACGCCCTTAGTTCCTTCTGAGAGTAGGACTTATGAATTGCCCCTCCTAAGGACTTACGCCCTTAGTTCCTTCTGAGTGTAGGACTTATGAACTGCCCCTCCTAAGGACTTATGCCCTTAGTTCCTTCTAAGTGTAGGACTTATGAACTGCCCCTCCCAAGGACTAACGCTCTTAGTTAATTCTGAGAGTAGGGCTTATGAATTATCTCTTACAAGGACTTACGCCTTTAGTTCCATTGTCGAAGAAGAGAGAGTTGATAGCTTGCATGTTATCATACCATAAGTTTTGATTGAGAGCTCCAAATCGAATTCCACGGGATTCTTTAATAAGTAGACTTTTGTATTTTCCTGATAATATAAGTTCACCGTATAGTTGGCTTCCAATAAATATAGTTTAATTTTTGAAGTTGATCATTCTACATAATTTGCTTTTCTAAGCAATGTTCATGAAAATTGTGATAACCCTTTTTTAAGAGCTCCAGATCAAGTTTAGAGAAGGGAGACACTGGAGGAGTAGACCCAGCAGGCGAAGCTGGAGGCGAATCGAACTATAATCCGGGGGGTCTTACTATCACGATACTCTGAGTAACCTTCACCAGATCCTCCGGTGAGTCATCATCGTCTGATCTCACACTTCCGCCATCTAATTCCTTACCGAAGGTTGATCAGGGAGAGAAGGTTGGTTGCTTGTGAAGCTTGCCAAGGCCATTCTCTGGCCGAGGACCTACAATAGTGTCATCCCAGTGTTGGTCAAGTAAGTCCATGGTGCACATTAGCAGACTAAGGAAGTGTAATTTTAACGGTCCTTCAAACAAGAAGTTCAATAGAACCATCAAAAAATGGAGCGTTGAAGCCGCGACCTTCCTTTACTTGGCCTTTTCTTTACTGAGCTTTTCTTTTCTGCCTTTCTTTTCTTAGCTTTTCTTTTCTAAAGAGTTGAAGCTTCTCTGATCTAAACTTCAACTTTTCTGTTCTGAAGCTCTAACTTCGACTTTTCTAAAGCTTTTATTTTATTTTATGAGCTTTCTAATATGAGCTTTCTGAGCCCTTCTGATCTGAACTTTCTTTTCTTATCCGCTCTGATTTTTTTAACTCATCCTTCCTTTAAATGGATTTCAATTCTGATCTCCTTCCTTTCTTTTTATTTTTTATTTTTTTAGAAGTTGATAATGATGTAAAAAAATAAGCCAAACGAATATGCAAGGAACGAGTTTACCATTTTCTGTTTCATTTTCAGTTTTGTACTTGTTGTCGTTCTCATCTGCTTTCAACGTGTTTCCATTTTTGTTCCCGCTTTGGTTGTCGAGGGGGCGTTTGATTTGGTTTTTGGAATTTGGGAGGGATTTCTTCGAGTTTTTTTCTCTCTCTCTCTCTCAATAAAAGCACAAAATGTAAAGGGATTTTTTCGGTATGGAGAAGCCTCTACAAATAAATAATCAAGATCATAATTTGAAGAGAGAAAGAAGACACCATCATTTACGTGGAAAACCTTTAAAGGGGAGAAAAGTCACAGGAAGATCGTTGATATTCACTTATGTAAAGGATTTTACATAATTATTGATGAGAGAAGAGATGAATGTCAGTGCCTTTAGTTGAGGTTTGCTTAGGTCCTCTCCTTTTTCTTTTTACATGACCTTGTACTTATATGCCTTACAATAATAAGAATAATAAAAAGGGGATGATCACATACATTATGCTTTTGGATGATGGGATTGTTTTCAGGCATGGGCTCCTTTACTCTGCTCATTCCTTTCAGCTGTTTTGTCCTCAACAACTCAATCATTCATAGCCAATTAGTGGTTCCTTGTGATTCAGGCCAATCCATCACAACCACTTGACTATCAGTCTGAACCCTCCTTTCATTTTGGGTACTACTAAGAGCTTAGTTTTAGTACTTAAACGCCTTTTTGCTGCAATAATTTCTTCACCTCATGTTGCGGTTCGAATCTTTTTCTCCTGTACAAATCTGAGACTGCTTTTGAATTGTTGCCTTCCAGTGAAAAAGGGTAACAATGCTATATGTAGATGGAGAAACGAAAGAGGGATACAAGGTCTAATATGTTTCAACAGGAAAAAAATCACCCAAGACACATGTACAGAAATAACGTGAAACGGGAGACCTCGTCAGAACAGGGAAGAATGATGAAGCGTGGATTTTGGAATGGGGGACAATTACTTATAGAACAAGATGACTATCGCTTCTGGAACTGGTGCTTATCGCTTCTGGAACGGGAGACAATCGGTTCTAGAACAGGTGACCATCACTTCTGGAACGGGTGACTATTGCAGCAAAAAGAACAATAGCATATTTGAAGCTGACAGGTTTTAGTTTACCATATGGGTATTCGATTTACCCCTGAACTAAGCCAACATACAGAGAATCCAAACAAAAACACAAAGAATATAAAGCAAACTAGATAACTGAAAAGAAAAAACACTGAAACAAACACATAATCAGAGAAAATCCATACCCAAGCTCACTCCTAAACTGAAAAGAAAAATATGAAGGAAATCAATAACACAAACCAACTTACCCAACCATAATGAACATTCTTGTGAGCCATGCAACCCATATTCCTCCGAAAATCATCCTCTCCTTCCATAAACAATGCAACACTTTGATGACCCCCGCCTAAAAAACATCATAGTTTATATAAATTCAACAAATAAGAAAAAGATAGCTCTAATACACTGATAACCTGATAACAACCCATGACAACATAATTGCATGTTTAAAAGTTTAAACTAAATAAGAATACAAGAAAATTAAAACAAAAATTATGTAAAAAATACTTGACAGGTTAAAGGAGTCTAACATAATAGTTCAAGTTTTGGGAAGAAGAAGTAATTTAATATCACGTTAGAAGAGAAGGTCGTAGATTCAGATATTATCTCATCAGTATTTCTTTAGGTTTTTTTTATTAAAATAGACTCCTACACTAACCATTTTGCATAAATGAATCCTTACACTAATTTTCGCTTACCTCACCCCTGGCCCACTTTCAATTCGAAAGAAGCTTGTAAAGTTACCAAAAAACCTCTTCACGAATTCCAAACGACGACTTGAAAAAAAATGATGATTACACGAAACCCCATCCCTTCGTGTACCTCACTTGCATTACTCTCATTTCTCTTTTACTGCTACTATCTCACTCTCACTCTCTCGAAGTCGCATCATCTCTCTCTCTCTCTCTCTCTCTGTAATCCTTGAGTCTTCGTCTCCCATGGCAAGGAAAAATAACAAGGTATATTTTTGGTTTCCTGAGTTTTTGTTCTAGATTTTGAAGTGTTTTTATAGGTTTCTAAGTTGTTTTTTCTAGGTTTCTGAGGGGGTTTTTTAGATTTCTGCGTTCATATTTTTTTGTGAATGTCTGAATCACAAGAAGGTTAATTTTTTGGGGTTTCTAATATTTTTTTGTATGGGTTTTTAGTGTTTTTTTTCTACTAGGTTTCTGAGTATTTTTTTTCTAGATTTCTGAAATTCTGATCTTGGTGGGTGTCTATTTTCTAGGTTACACTAGGGTGTGTAAGCCTTGAGTAGTAACACGAGGATCGTGTAAGCCTCGTGTAGGCTACACGAGGCTTACACGAGGGTTGAACAAGCCTCGTCTAGGCTACATGAGGACTGCACGAGGTTCGTGTAAGCCTTATGTAGGCTACATGAGGAATACAACATGATCGTGTACCCCTCTTCTAGTCTACACAATGACTACACGAGTTTCGTGTACATTTCCTGATCTTATGTTTGCCTTGAATATTCTACACGTTATGACTTCATCAAAGATGCAACTAAGATACGTCCTTAATGTTAACACAATTCCAAAAGAAAAGGTCAATGCAAAGTGCAATACCCACTAAATAGAGGTTATCAAGACCAAGCTAACAACTCCTATACTTTCCCTATTTAGGGAGACATGCTTTGGCCATCTCTTTGATCTCCTAGCCCTGAAGTTTTCAGCAACTGTCTGCCACCAGGTGCTAGCCAGAGAGCCCAAATATGTCAACGACACTCCATCTGATAAGGAAATCTGGTTTCTTATCAATGAGGAACCATTGTGCTTCTCTAAGAAGGAGTTCTCGTTGATGACCTAACGAAAGTTCGGTGAAGCCCGAGATGAGAAGAATACCTGTGGCCCCAATAGATTCTCTGATTTGTACTTTCCCAAAGACCAACCAATAACCATGGTTGGGTTGGAGGAGAAGTTTAAAAACTCTGAATATAAGTCAGATCTTGATGGGGTCAAGATGACTCTTATTTATTTGCTAGAGTATTTTATGTTGGGGGGAAGAACCGTACCCTAATTGAGAAGAAATGGTTGGTTTTGATTGACGACCTTGAAACGTTCAACCAATATCCGTGGGGAGAGCTCTCATTCTCCAAATCAATGAAATCATTATTAGCTGTGAAGGATACAAATGTTGTTTTTGGTGATATTAAAGATCAAGAACAAAATAAAAAAACACAGAAATCCTTCGTCGTTGTTCATGAGTATTCACTCAATGGATGTCCATTTGCCTTCTAGGTACAATTTATTTAATTCTATGTAGTGATGTATTGAATTATTTATGTGCTAAATATTGAATTACTCTCTTTTGTTTAAATACGCATGGGTATTTAAAACTATCCTCTTGGTGGGTAGTTTGTATGGTAACTAAGTTTCGACCAAGGTGCCAAAAATTTTCAAGTAGTGTCCGACCAAAATAGTACCAGTTGAGAATATTCAAAAAGTAATTTTTTTGAAGGAGAATGTACGTTGGTGAATTATGTTGACAAGTTAATTTATATTACTTTCACATATACTGATTTATATTTCTTGCATTTTTAGTTGACAGTTCTTTCCTTGGTCCCTCCTAAGAAGAAAGAAGAAAAAAACTTCTGGAGATCAATAGTTGGAGAGAATGTATGTTCAAAATCATTTTCTACCATTCTTCTTCTTGAACACGGACCACGTGTAGTCATCGTGTAGACTACACGATGGTTAGACAGACCTCGTGTAGACTACATGATGGTTACACAGATCTCATGTAGTCATCGTGTATTCTATATGATGGTTACACTGATCTCATGTAACCATTATATAGTCTACACGATGACTACACGATATCCGTGTAACTGATCTATAGTCACCTTTTTCTATTTTGTCTACTTAATATTACATATTTTTTTAGTTGACGCCTCCTCCATCACCCTTTCTAGTAGAAATTGAGGCTAATGAGGAAGAGGAGGCCATTGAAAAGGAAGAGGAGAAGAAGAAGAAGAAGAGATCTGAAGAGGCCATTGAAAAAACAGAAGAGAAAAAGGTTGTGTCTAAGAAGTTTAATTGACATGAAGATTGGTGGAGGAAATGTTTGATTGGAATGAACCAAAAGATCACTTCAATGGATAAAAAGATTTTGTCCATGCAATCAGACATTTCCTTTGCAATCTCCCAAATTAAAATTTTGATTGATCATCTTGTAATATTGAGGTTAGATGATTACTCATTTTGTCCTTGATCTGTCATGATGATGGCTAACGATGGGGAGGATACGGCGATTGACAAGGAAGTGAAAAAATGAAGGACGAGAGAAGGATGAAAAAGAAGAAGATGTGGTATAAAAGGAAGAATAAGAGGGGATGGTAGAGAAATAAGAAGAAGAAGAAAAGGAATATAAGGAAGAGGAAGAAAAGGAAGAAGAGAAAGAAGGTAATAATGAGGAGGAAGGTGAAAAAAAGGAAGATGAAGAAAAAAAAAGGGAAAAAAGAAACAGAAGAAAAAGAAGAAAAAAAATAGAAAAAGAATAAGAAGAAGAAGCAGAAGAAGCAGAAGAAGAAAAAACAAAAGAAGAATAAGAAAAAACAAAAGCAGAAGAAGAAGAAGACCCAAAAGTTTGCATCGATAATGTCTGCATTGATGGATTCAGTTCGGTCAACAGAGCAGTCCAATGATGAAGAAGAAGAAGAGCTCGTATGCCTTGGTGAACTTGGTAAGAGGAAGATAAAAAGATCTCGGGTCCTAGAGTCACCTAATTGGGAAACCAAAAAGGTTGAAAATAAAGCAGCGAATGAAAAAAATTGATGAGAATATCGTTTCTAAAATGGACTTCAAACCTTTCAAGCATATGGTGATGTATCTCCTGAGGATAAAGCCCATTTTAAAGCCTGGTTTATCTCCTCAATGGCAAAGTAAGTTCTGTAATTTTCTTGTACGATTCTTCTTCGTGTAACCATCGTGTAGGTTACATGATGGTTTCACTGACCTCGTGTATCCATCGTGTAGTATACACGATGGCTACACTGACCTTGTGTAGTCTTCATGTAGTATTCATGATGGTTATACTGACATCATGTAGCCATCGTGTAGTATTCATGATGGAATTTGATCAAGATCAAATTCTCCACACGTACAAGTCTTAAGATGCAAGTTTACCACTGCTTTCCTACCCCCACCCGCAACGCAAAACTTGTGGATGTCAGAAGGAAACAATGATAGTGTACGTGATGTAAGATGCTTCTTATTAAGCTTAGTCTCAACCTAATCTGTCATTTGTGAGGTGATTTGATAGCCAGTCGTCCGTCGTTCATAAAACCATCATTGTAACATGTCACATATATGTTCTATAAGGCATGTAATGGGAAGCTTTCAAGCATCCTTCAAAATCCCATTCAAACATTATGCGATGTTTGTAGTCATTATATTGTATCACCTTCAATCAAAACAGGAGCGTGCCCACCTCTCAACTCCACCCACCGACACGTATTGTGAACTATCTAGAAATGCATTTGTAAAATGAATCATCATTCGATCAAATTCTAATTGACGGTATACCTTTGCTGTTTTAAAAAACAATACGACTGCATCTTCTTTTGTATAAATTGATTTGATATTTTGGCACCTATAGAAGATGCAAGCTCCATGAAGCGCATTGGAAAAAACAACTTGTACAATATTTAGTATACTTATATGCATGTCAGATATAAATACCAAGTCTTTTGGATCACCGATTACATCGTTAAGTTTACAGAAGAACCATTCCCATGAATCATTATTTTCTGAATCTACAATTCCAAATGCAATGGGATATACTTGGTTGTTCTCATCCTTTGTGGTTGCAACAAATAATTCCTTTTTGTATTTGGTTTTTAAGACAGTTGCTTCAACAACAATGACAGGCCGTATACAGTTGAAAAATCTACGAACAAAAGGTCCAAGAGCCATGAAAAAATATTTAAAATGATCATGCTCATTGGTTTCTATGTGTGTTGTTGTCCCTGAAAAATATTTAATATTGTTGTATTAAAATTGGTAGAGTACATAGTAGATAGGATGCGCACACGAGGTCCGTGTAACCACGGTGTAGACCACACGAGGTCCGTGTAACGATCATGTAAACTACACGAGGTTCGTGTAGACTACACGATGCCTACCCGAGGTCCGTGTAACCATCGTGTAGACTACACAATGGATATACGAGGCTCGTGTAGACATTATGATGGTAAAATAAAAAATAAGTACATGTATTTTGTTATTCTAACATGTGACAATATGCTGGGATCATCATATAGTTGTCTTTAGGAGACCCTCGAACTAATTCCAATACATATTCTCTTACCCTCCATGCCTTATAGTAACCTATGTTGACACTGAAATCAAGTCAAACATCTTCAATTATGTTTTTTGGCCTATATATACGTCCGACACCCATGTATTTTGACCCTATAGAATGACCAATCAATGAATATGTAGCCTGATGGTGTTCATGTCTCAAAATTTCAAGAGTGCATGTATGTGTATTGATGAACTTTGTAACTTTAAAGCATGGACAATTTTTCAATTTTATGGCCCGTAACCTCCATTGGCATGTTTTCTCAACACATACAAGTACCAATATTAACTGTTTTGACTTGAAGATCTGAAACTCAAAATTATTATGGATGGCCATCATACGAGCAACCTCAACCATCTCGGCTTTATCACTGTACAAATCATCCATATTTATTGTGTCTGATACAACTTGATTCAAATCAGCCCATTGCTCATTCGACTCAGGATGTTGTTCATTCAAATCAGGATTTGATGGTAATGGACAAGTGGTCTCGGGTTCAAGACAAGTATTCAAATCTAGAATTATTGTATGGTTATCTCCACTGATGGCTTCATCATGGTCATCTCCACAGATTGCATCATCATACGCCCCCTGATCAAAATCATCATCATCGCCTCCATCAACATCAACATCCTCATCCTTGAAAATATTATAATCGTCATGACCAAAAACATCATCATCATGGTAGCTCCTTTCAAAATGATCAACACTCTTAAAGCGAGGAATGCTTTATGTAGAGGTTGTCGTGACATTTGTGTTTCAGGAACCCAACTTTTATAAAGCCTTGTAGTTTCAGGAACCCGAGGTTGTTGTGACATTGTGGTTTGATTCTGCAAGTAAGTAAGATTTATTTTTTAACTTAATGAACTGTACACCGTAGTCTACACGAGTCCTTCACGGGCCTCATGTAGACTTCGTGTATGACTACACGATGCCTTCACTGGCCTCGTGTAGACTTTGTATAGTCTTCATGATCATTTTTTATTAACGTTGAGGATTTAAATTTTTTCCCGTGATATTATAGGGGAGCCTGTCTGGCCGAATGGTAGAGTTTGAGCAAGATCCTGCGGGCTGGGATATTGACGTTGATTATCAGCTCCTATACCTGGTCCTCGACTTGCAGATAAATTTTGGAAGGAGCTGAGAATAGTCAGATAAGGTTATCTTTCTAATGAATGTGAACTGCAGTCATTGGATTGCAGTTGAGCTTGATTTGAATGGTCAGTGTATTTGTATTTATAACTCCATGAGCACGCCATATCAACGCTCTTTGTACATTGAAATAATGAAACCTTTCATGAAGATTGTCCCTCGGTTTCTTCAAATGATGAACATTTATGAGAGAAGATAGGAGGTTAAACCCAAAGGTGATTGGAAATATGAGATCATGAAGTGTCCACAATAAGAGAATGAGTAAGTGAAATATACATTTTTTTTAAAGTCCACTTAATATTTGATACATATTATTTAATTGTGTTTTTTATTTTCATGTGTTTTTTAGCTTTGATTGTGGGGTATTTACCCTTAAGTATGTCGAAGTCTTTGCATATGGGAACAACCTCCAAGAAATAACTCAACAATAAATGCCAGAATATCGAAGAATTGTAATTGAGTTATTTTGCACGTGGCAATGTTGTACCGAAATAATATGGATATATTCTATGAATTTTTATTTTATTTTTATACACCCTCAAATTGTGAATTATGGATTATGAGTTTTTTTGTTACTATATGTTTAGTGTAGGCTTCATGTAGTCTACATGAAGACTTCACAGGCATCGTGTAGTCTTCATGTAGCCTACACGATGACTTCACGGACATCATGTAATCTTCGTGTAGACTACACGAGGATTTCACGGGAATCGTGTAGGATTCATGTAGGCTAATTAAACTTTATGACATTATTAAATAACAAGCACACATATATTTCTATATTTAAGTGGCTTGGTCATCCCGAATCCGATGACTTCACGGGCATCGTGTTGGCTTCATGCAGCCTACACGATGACTTCATGGGCAGAGTGTAGTCATCGTGTAGACTACACGATGACTTCACTGACATCGTGTAGTCTTCATGTAGGATATTAAACTTGAGGATATTATTAAATAACAAACACAATATATTTCTATATTTAAGCGGCTTGGTCATCTCAATGACTTCACAACCATAGTGTAAGTTTCATTTAACCTACACGATAACTTTACGGGCATCGTGTAGGCTTCATCTAGCCTATATGCTGACTTCACAGGTATCATGTAGTCTTCATGTAGCCTACACGATGACTTCACGGGCATCTTGGAGAGTACATGAGGACTTCACGGGCATCATGTAGACTACACAAGGACTTCACAGAAATCGTGTAGGATTAATGTAGGCTAATGAAACTTTATGACATAGAAGAATTGGTTTTCTGCACCTTTGTCGTTTGTGGCCAATTTGCCCACAACTTTTGCACTTCCTTCTCACTACTTCCTCACCTCTAGATTTAATTATCTCTGTCTTAGGTCTGCCACATTGCCGCCTCGTTATAGGTGACAATACCACATTTTCATGAACGCCGTAGCTGATGACCTATTCTGCTTGATCTCTAAGAGGATGTATTGTTTTCACTTACACAACAATTAGAGTCTCATTTTTTATAAAACCTCGAACACATACTGTATGCGAAAATATTGCGTTGCCAACATGCAGCCAACGCATGCATGCATGGAATTTGATCGAGATCAAATTCTCTGCACGTACAAGTCTTAAGATGCAAGTTTACCACTATTTCCCTACCCCCACCCGTAATACGAATCTTATGGATGTCGGAAGGAAACAATGATAGTGTACTGATACAAGATGATTCTTATTAAGCTCAGTTTCAACCTAATCTGTCATCTACGAGGTGATTTGACAAGCAACCATCTGTCGTTCAAAGAACCACCATTGTAACATGTCACTGATATGTTCTATAATGCATGTAATGAGAAGCTTTCTAGCATCCTTCAAAATCTCATTCAAACATTTTGTGATGTTTGTAGTCATTATATTGTACAAAGGTATCGTGTAGCCATTCTATAGGCTACATGATGGGTACAGTGACATCGTGTAGTCATTTTGTAGGCTACATGATGGGTACACGAGCATCGTGTAGCGTACACGATGACTACACGATCGTAGTGTAGTCATCCTGTAATGTACAGATGGCTACACGATGTCAGTGTACTCATCGTGTAGTCTACATGATGGCTACACGATGCTAGTGTACTCATCGTGAAATCTACACGATGCTAGTGTACACATTATGTAGTCTACACGATGGCTACACGATGTCATTGTACTCATCGTGTAGACTACACGATGTCATTGTACTCATCGTGTAGACTACACGGTGGGTACACGTGCATCGTGTAGCCATCTTATAGACTACACTGTGGGTACACGTGCATCGTGTAACCATCTTATGAACTACACGGTGGGTACACTGGCATCGCGTAGTCATCGTGTAGACTACATGATGGATACACTGGTATCATGTAGTCATCGTGTAGACTACATGATTCCCATGTACTCATCTATAAGATTATATTTTTTTAATTTTGATTATTAATTATTTTATTTTGTCCTAAAATATGAATAATAATGTTTAGTAAACCTAATTAAATATTCAAAACCTACATGATGGGTACACGAGTATCATGTAGCCATCATATAAACTACACGATGGGTACACGTGCGTCGTGTAACCATCTCATAGACTACACAATGCCAGTGTACTCATGCCTCGTTCAAAAAAACTTGTATTTGCATCGCACCAGTGGCTTGAGTCTGATGTAAGTAGTTATATGCAAATTTTATGTGAATGTGGTATTTAAAATAATTTTCAATTGGATAAGTAAATTTTCAATTTAAAATAATTTTCAATTGGATATGTAAATTTTCAATTTAAAATAATTTTCAAGCGCATTGCAATTGAATTATTTTCACAGGGAAGAATCGAACCGCTGTAATTTATTTATGTTTCAATTGGATATGTAAATTTTTATACTTATTTGTTGGTTATTTCACCTATAACTTTTAATGCTCATTTTTGTGTTGTTGAATGCGTAGTTTTACCTTTGAATTTAATTAAGCTTCTTATAGACTATACGATGATTACACGAAGCTAGTGTACCCGTCGTGTAGTGTTCCCAAAGATGTTTTATGAAGTCAGTGGTGAATTTATACACTAGACAATGATTACACGAAATTAGTGTACCCATCATGTAGACTACACAATGGTTACACGAAACTAGTGTACCCATCGTGTAGTGTTCATAAAGACTTATTATGGAGGCATCAGTGAATTGGAACACTACATGATGGGTACACGAAGCCAATGTACCCATCATGTAGTGTTCCTAAGACTTTTATGAAGGTAGTAGCGAATTGTTACACTACACAATGGTTACATGAAGCCAGTTTACCCATCGTGTAGTGTTCCTGAAGACTTTTTATGGAGACAGTAGCGAATTGAAACACTACACGATGGTTACACGAAACCAGTGTACTCATCATCTAAATGTTGTTGTTTGAATAAAAAAGTGAAGATGAAGAAGACGATGAAACCCATGAAACTTCAAACTTTTGAGAAAAATATACAAAACATATACATGCTAGGCTTCCTTGAAGATGAAGAAGACGATGGAGGCCAACTGATTTTGCAGAAGGAAGAAGAAGAAGAAATGGCGAAGAAAAAGGAGAGAAAATGAAAAATGAAGAAGGAGAAATGAGATTGCTTTTGAAAACTTAGACAAAGAACCAAAAAACAGAGATCAGAAAGAATAGAAGAAAACAAGAAAGATAAGAGAGAGCCCAAAGAAGAAAGCTAAAGAAGATATTCACATTAACTCAGCTGAGAGATCTGAAACAGATTAATTACAACTGTGTTGGATAGAAAAGATAATAACCCTCAGTTAACCTAACCAAAGGTCAACCTAAACTAACCAATGTTAAAAGTCAAAGAATAAACCTGTATTTTAATACTTAAAAACCCCCTCAAATTGATGTTGAGTGATAGCTAAGCATCAGTTTGTTCCTCAAAGAATTAAACACATAAAAATTTAATGGCTTAGTAAAGATATCAGCTAATTGATCAATTGAGAAAACATAGCTGACTTTCAAATATTTATGTACCACCTTTTCACGAATAAAGTGATAATCTATCTCTATATGTTTTGTTCTACCATGAAATACGGGGTTGGAAGCCAATGAAATAGCAGATTTACTATCACACCAAGTCTGTGGGGGAAGCTTCAGTGGAATGTGCAAGTCTATTAATAATTGCCTTATCCACGGGAGCTCAGCAGTAGTGTGGCTAAGCTTCAATATTCAGTTGTTGAGGATCTGGAAACAGTAGTCTATTTCTTAGCTGACCAAGAAACTGGATTGTTACCAAGAAAAATAATGAACCCTGAAGTATACTGACGATATTGAGACTCTCCAGCACAGTCTGCGTCGCTAAAGGCAGTGAGACTGAGTTGGCCTTGTTGAAAAAGGATGCCAAGATATGAATTGCCTTTTAAATAGCAAAGAATGCGTTTGGCAACAACAAGATGGACAGTAGTGGGTTTATGCATAAACTGGTAGACTTTGTTAACTGTAAAATTGATGTCAAGTCACGAGAATATGAGGTATTGAAGCCCTCCAACTAATGTTCTGTGACCTGTTGGATCAGAGAGAAGAGGAGCAGTAGTATCATAAAGATTGGTTTTAATGGAGAGATGAGTTTTGCAAGGTTTAGGATTAAATAAACCAGTCTTTTCGCGTAAGTCAAGTATATATTTTTGCTGAAAGACAAATATACCATTTTGAGATTGGTTTATTTATAATCCAAGAAAGAATTTAACAGAACCTAAATCTATCATATCAAATTCATTGCTTAGGTTTTATATCAAACTATCAATTAATTCAGCACTAGGACCAGTAAGAACAATATCATCAACATATAATAGTAAATAAATTACAGATGTTCCTGATTTATAAATGAACAATGAACTATCTGCAACTAAAGCAATAAAGCTAAGATTAAGCAAATATGATGTAAATCTCACAAACCAAGCTCTTGGGGCTTGTTTGAGACCATATAATGATTTGTACAGCTTACAAACATACCTGGGATAATTTGGATTAATAAACCCTTGAGGTTGAGACATATAAACTTCTTCTTGGAGATTGCCATGAAGAAAAGCATTTTTAACATCTAATTGATGTAATTTCCAATTGTTTTTAGCATCAAGGGATAAAATGACTCTAACAGTAGTGGTCTTGACAACAGGACTAAAAGTTTCTCTATAATCTATACCTGGTTACTAATGGAAACCTTTGGCAACTAATCTAGCCTTATATCTAGCTATACTCCCATCAGGATTATGTTTAAGCCTATAAACCCACTTGCGACCATCTAAATTGGTGTTAGGAGGAAGATGAGTTAAGGTCCAAGTTCTTTGTCTTTGAAGAGCATTGAACTCTTCAGCCATAACATTTTTTCATTGTGTAAGTTTACTGGCAGCAATGACGGAACTGGGCTCAGTATCTAAGCAAATAGGTTTGATAGGTTGAGAGCTAACTAAGAAGACTTTCTTTTTACTGATGCCAGATTTGGCTCTAGTCTGCATACTATGAATATTGCCAAAATCAGAAGCAACAGGTTGAGAAATAGGAAAAACATATATAGGAACTACAGTAAAAACAATAGAAACAAAAGTATTATCATGTGCAGCAGTAGGAACAACAATAGATCAGTAGAGATATGAAGCAGAGAGGATGTGTTATGATTAGATAAAGGCATGCTCAGTAAATTTTTAGAATTATGCAAAACAAAATTTTCAGAATTATGCAAAACAAAATTGTCAGAATTATGTAAAACAGAATTATCAGTAGTCAACGTATTATCATTATGAGCAACAGAACTAGAAGAAGAAGCAACATTGTTTTCAGAATTATTAGTGGCAGAAACATTAGTAATAACAACAGATTTAGTGGGAGCATGGGAGAGAAAATTGTTATTGCTATTAGATAGTAAAAAAGAAAGATAATCATTAAAAGTATGAATAGTTTTAGTAACAGACTCAGAAACAGTAGAGAGAGCAAAAGGAAAACAATCCTCATCAAATACAACATGTCTAGAAAAATGCATGTTTGGAGTTAAAGGGTTATAACAAATATAACATTTTGAGTGTAGAGAATACCCTAAGAATATGTGATGTGAAGAATTAGGTTGTAATTTGTTTGTGTTATAGGGCTTGAGTAGCGCATAACAGGCACAACCAAACACTTTCAAAAAGGAATAGGTAAAAATCTTACCAAATAGCTTTTCATAAGGAGAAACATTGTATAATGAGGGAGAAAGTAACCTGTTGATAAGAAAACCAGCAGCAAAAAAGGCAAGATACCAGAAACAGAGAGGAACGAAAGCATTAATCATCATACTAAAAGTAATTTCAACTTTATGTCTATGTTTACGTTCAACCACCCTATTTTGTTTTGGGGTGTAAGTACAAGTTAAATGATTTTGTATTCCTTTAGATACAAGAAAATTATGCAAAGTAGTAGAAAATTATGCAAAACAGTTTTAACTTTATATTTAAGACAAGATGAAAAATTCAAGTGTACTTAATTGTATTATCAACAAAAGAAACATAATATTTATAACCTTCAATAGACAGAGTAGAAGCAGGACCCCAAACATCACTATGCAACAAATTAAGAGGTTGATGAGTAACAATATGAGATAAAGAAAAGGGAAGTTTAGTCATCGTACCCTTTATACAACTAGTACATATGCAAGATTTAGAAGTAAGAAAATGAATTTTAGCCCTATGAAGAGTGTTTAAAAGAATAGAGTCAGAAGGGTGTCCAAGTCTATTGTGCCAAAGAGAACTTGAAATTTTGGTGCCAAGAAAACAATGTTTTTGGTTGGCAGATTGAATATGTTGTGTTAGGCAGTGTTAGAAAGAGGATATATGCCATATTTACTTGATCCTGTGTAGAGAATTTTTCCTGAAGCTTTATCCTGAATAAGGAACATATCAGCATCAAATGTAAAGGAACAATTGTTATCTTTACAAAATTGATAAACACTAAGCAAGTTGCAAGTTTAGCAGAAGGGTGCCTACCTTGGTAGGAGTAGTTCATATGATGAAAACAATATATGGCAGTGTGACCATGTTTGGAGAAGATGTGACATTGAGGCCTTTGTTCATTTTGAAAGGTAGAAGTATTGTTAGGAGAAAATTGAATAGAAGAGAGATTTGGAAGAGGAAGCAAACGAGAACCAGATTTCCCTTGATTGTTTCAATGATTGTTGAAAGACCTCCCAGAACCAAAATTGATGCCACGACTTCCACGGTTTGCTTGAAAACGACCACGATCCATTTGATTATTTCCTCCTCAAGAGGTGTTGGCCATTAGAGCAATAGTCTACATCTGGGTCTCATGCTTCTTGGTTTGATCAGACAAAGACTGTTCCTCAACATTTAGGAGAACATCCAATTCTTCTAGATGGAGGGGTTTAGATCTGGTGCGAATAGAGGTCTTGAAAGCACCGTACTCATAGGAGAGACCATTCAGAGTGTAGAGAAGTATCTCTTCATCATCAATCAAAACAAAGACTGCTGCAAGTTCATCACAAGCAGTCTTGATTCTTTGTACATAATCATCAATAGTTTTGTTGCATTTCTTAGAAATATTTTGAAGTTCAGATTTAAGAGCCAAGATATTTGAGCGAGAGAGAGAGAGAGAGAGGAAACCCACTTTTCCATATATGTCCAGGCTTTGAAGCTTGATTTGCAACTAACTATAAAATATAAGGCATACTGTAAAAATGTAGCGCAGATGAGTATCATCAAGGCCTGGTCTTGAGCGATCTATGCAGTGAACTTTGGATCGATTTTGGTTGTGGGTCCGCCTTTCTCGCCTTCAAGAAATTATAATGGACAATGATGAGTGCCATCGATAAATTCAAATAAACCGTGAGCCTTGAGTATTGCAGAGATCTGAAATTTTCACAAGATGAAGTTTGAAGAGTCCAATCTGATAGAAATCAGATTGCAGATGTTTGAGAGAAGAAAGAGTGAAGAATGAGGACTTTCCATCGATGGACGTGTGCCCTAACAAGCTTTGATACCAAGAAAACTTAGACAAAGAACTAGAGAAATAGAGATCAGAAAGAAGAGAAGAAAACAAGAAAGAGAAGAGAGAGCTCAGAGAAGAAAGACAAAGAAGATATTCACATTAACTTAGCTGAGAGATCTGAAACAGATTAATGACAATTGTGTTGGCTAGAAAAAATAATAACCCTCAATTAACCTAACCAAAGGTCAACCTAAACTAACCAAGGTTAAAAGTCAAAGAATAAACCTGTCTTTTAATACTTAACAGCTTTGAAGTTGATGGAGTGGGTAAGGAGGTAGACTGTTGAGTGAGTTTGGAGTTGACCATTGACATGACATCGTATAAGAAGGGCAATGGAGGAAAAAAATTGAAAAAAGTAAAGTGAAGTGGGTCAAGGGTCAGAGACTGCACAAAATAAGTTTGTGGTCTAATTCTACAAAGAAATATTCAAAATTAGTTTAAAAATTGCACTTCAAAATAATTTTTTACGTAATACACAACTAAAAGGGTATTTAAGTAATTTCATGTCATTTAAAGTAATTTAAAACAAAATTTAACATGTATCAAATATAACAACCATAAATTGGTAGTAATTATTTTATAGATTATCATGCACAACCGTTAATCATAACTTGTTAATTGTAAGCAATTAAATTGCCAACGATTAAATTATGATGATAATTTTAGATCATGTGAATCAAAAAGTTGCAATCTTTCGTTGCGAAGGTAAGTGGACAAATGGAATTGAAATTTTCCATTTTCTTATCACGAGAAGCTTGCGTTGCTTGAGCTGCTGTGGTGAATATACGCTGCTTGATATTTGAATGTCTGTGCACAGTTTTTTTTGCCATAGTTACTTGAAAAATCTTAAAGAAAATGGAGGAATATGACTCGAACCCACATCCTCTAATGTCTGCATACAGTTGGTTGCTTTAATGTATTGATAATGGTTTTTTCCTCCCTTAATCACAGGAAGACGCATCAACAAAGGGTCATGAGAGGCTTCACGCGTGTAGACGATTTATTGCACGTGACAACTCATCAAGTCAACCGAAACCGAGAACGAGAGCGATTAGGAGAATTAATAGAAGATGAAGGAGTTAATTAGTCACTTTTAAAAGTACAGAGGCACATTTTGCATTAATTTCAAGGTATATGGCATCTTTTTCTTTTTGCCACTTTATTATCAGGGTTTTTTGTAAGACTATACCTGAAGAAAAAAGTATTTTGTAAAATTATACTCCTCCACTAACTTATGCACTCTCTAACCTATGGCCCACTCTTCTCCAAAAGTAGCCGATGAAGTTATCAAACAGCCCCTGTGTGAATTCCAAACGACGGCTAAGAAAAGTAATTATTACACCTTTTCGAAACACACCCCTATACGAAACTCACCCCATCGTGTACCTCTTCACCATTTCAAACTCTCCTCTTGCATTTCCTTCATTTCTCTCTCTTACATTTACTATCTCTCTCATTCGAAGTCGAAGCATCTATCTCTCTCTCTGTAAATCTTTTATTGTTCATCTCTCTCAGTAAGGAATGGCAACAATGTATGTTTCTTCTAGGTTTCTGATTTTTTTCTGGGTTTCTCAGTTTTTATTTTTTATAGGTTTGTAGGTATCTTGGTAGTTTCTCTAGGGTTTATATGGGTTTCTCTATTTTCTTCTCTAACATGATTGGGTACACGACGAACGTGTAATCATCGTATAGTGTACAAGAAGGGTCCTCGGCAACCGTGTAGTCATCGGGTAGTGTACAGGAGGACCACACGGGCGTCGTGTACCCCTCTTGTACATTACATGATGGGTACACGATGCTCGTGTAGCCATCATGTAGCGTGTAGTCTATACCATAGGTATACGAGCATCGTGTAGTCTATAGGAGGGGTACACGAGCAACGTGTAGCCATCGTGTAGTGTACCCATCGTGTAGTTTATAGGAGGGGTACACGGCTAGCATGTAGTCATCATGTAGTGTATAGGAGGACTACATGGTAGTCGTGTGCCCCTCCAGTACATTACAATATGGGTACATGGTCATCGTGTACCCCTCATGTACATTACACGAGCAGTGTACACTTTAATTCTCTGATTGTATGTCTTCCTTGAATTTTCTATAGGTTGTGGCTTCATCATCAATTGTTATGGCATCATCAATGAAACTACGATACGTCTATGACGTTACAAGAATTCCCAAGGCCATGGCAAATGTAAAGTGAAATACGCACGTGATAGATGTTATCAAGACTAAGCTGACAACTCCTCAACTCTCCATATTTAGGGATACATGCTTTGGCTATCTCCTGGATCTCTCATCCTTGACGTTTTCAGCCACTGTCTGCCATCAGGTGTTGGCCAAGGAGGCCGAATATGTGGACGACACTCCATCTGAAGAGGAAACTGAATTACTCTCTTTTGTTTAAATATGCATGGGTATTTGAAACTATCCCCTTGATGGGTAGTTTGTATGGTAATCAGGTTTCGACCAAGGTACCATGGATTCTTAAGTGGGTTTCAACCACATTTGTTCCTGTTGAGAATCTGCAAAAAAAAACTTATTTCAAAGAAAAATGAGAGTTGTGATTTATGTTAACATAATATATTACTTGCACGTAATTTATATTATTTGAGTTTTTAGTTGGAAGTTCTTCCATTGGTCCCTACAGAGGTGGAAGAAGAAACAAGCTACTGGAGATCAGTAGCCGCAGGGAATGTATGTTCAAAATCATTTTGTACCCTTCTTCTTCTTCTTGTACACTAATCTCGTGTAGGCTACATGATTCTTACACCGACCACGAATAAGCATTGTGTAGCCTACATGATCACTACACGAGACCCGTGTACCCATCGTGTAGACTTCACGATGGGTACACACACCATGTATTTATACTCTGTCCTTCTAGTCATAACTCGATGGTTACACTGACAACATGTATCAATCTGATTTATATTACATATTTTTCAGTTGACGCCTTACTTAGCCTTACCATGGGTGGATGAGGAAGTTGATGAGGAGAAGACGAATAAGAGGAAGAGGACCGATGAGGAGGGCATTATGAAAAGAGGGGAGAAGAGGCCCAATGGGGAGGATTAGGTGAGAAAATGTTTGATTAGAATTGAGCAAAAGATCAATTCAATGGACAAGAAGATTATGTTCATGCAATCAGACATTTCCTTTATCATTTCCCAAATCAAGATTATGATGGATCGTCTGTGACATCACAGTTGGATGATCATTACTCATTCTGTCATCGATCTGCCATGATGATGGAGATCAAGAAATAAGAAGATGGAGAAGAAGAAAACGAAGAGTTAGAAGAGGAACATGAAGAGGGAAAAGATGAAAAAGAAGAGGAGAATGAGGAAAAAAAGAGGAAGAAGAAGATAAGGAAGAGGTAGAAAAAGAGGAAGAAGAGGAAAAAAAAGAGGATGAAGAAAAAGAAGAGATGGAAGATGAGAAAAAAGAAGATGAAGAAGAGGAAAAAGAAGAATCAAAGAAGGATGAGGGAGATGAAGAAAAAAAGGAAGAAAAAAAAGAGGATGAGAAAGAAGAAGTAGCAAGAATCAAAGAAGAAATAATAGAAGAAAAGGTGGAGGTAAAAAAAATTAGAAGAAAATATAAGAAAAAGAAAAAAAAAGAGGGAAGAAAATACAACTCATACATTTTGACTTTGCATGCTTCCCGTATAGAGAGAGACGGTGAAAGGGCGAAGGGTTTTGGGAGGGAGGGAAGATGGTGAAGGGCTGAATGAACTAAATCATGATTCCCAACAAATACTTTACATGCTTCCCGTATTCACACACATGGCCCAAATGAACTCATGAAGTAAGAATTATACTTCATAGAGCTAATAGTTATTATCACATGCATAGCCTGAAGATCTAGCTCCTCAGGTACATGCATCTCCAATCCTTTTCAAAAAAAAGACAAAGGCTCTGGCCAGACAACAAGCGGTAGAAGTAGATGAACTCAATGATAAAATAGATATCAGAGATCTATATATTATTAAATAATGTATATGAATCATGATAAAAGGTTCCAAAAATTCCCATGGTGATGAAGAGTTAAATCCCAATGGGTCGTCCTACAGTGAGGACCACCAAAAGGTTCAGAAGCATTTTCAGCCAATTTTTAGGTTATGGTTTATTTATTTATTGTCATTTGCTGTCATTCCGTTTAGACTGACAATAAGGTCTCCTCTTGAAATCTTTTTATAATTGAATGATCATGTTTGTTTGGAATAATTCTCAAATTAGATGCAACTCTAGTTTCCAATTTTTAGAGAAATTGCAATTCTAATTTACAATGTAATTTTTATTTTTAATATCAAACAAAATTATTTTCCTACATTCATATAAAATAGAGCAAAAACCACTTCTTTGTTTCACTCTATCTCATTTTATTAACTTAATTAAATAATTTACTAAAATTTAGTCTAGCATTAATTTATTTAAGTATTAATAAAAATAATTATAGTTGCATGTCAAAACATTTTTCATTCTCTCTCATTTTATTAATTTAATAAAAATTAATTTTGTTAAATTTAGTTTAACATTATTAATTTATTCAAATATTAATAAATAAATATTCAAAATTAGTTTTAAGATTACACATCAAAATATTTTTTTATGTAATACACAACTAAAAGAGTACTTAAGTAACTTCATATCAATTATTTTATAAATTACCATGCACAACCAAAAATGTTAATCATAACTTGTTAATTGTAAGTAATTAAATTGTCAACAATTAAATTACGATGATAATTTAAGATTGTGTGAATCAAAGAGTTGCAATCTTTCATTGCAAAGGTAAGTGGACAAATGGGGTTGCAATTTTCCATTTTCTTATCATGAGAAGCTTGCGTTGCTTGAGCTATTGTGGCGAATGTACGCTGCTTGACATTTGAATGTCTGCACACAGTTTTTTTTGGCATAGTTACATGACAAATTCTAAGGGGAATGAGGGAATATAACTCGAAACCACGACCTCTAATGTCTGCACACATTTGGTTGCTTTAATGTCTTGATAATAGTTTTTATCCTTCCTTAATCGTGGGAAGGGACTGGGAAGAGTCTGATATGGTATGTCTTTTTTTACTTATAAGGTAGTAAACATTTTTTTTACTTATAAAAGCCAATATTTATTCTTATATATCAATTTAAATAGTCATTGGTTTAGTGTGGAGCTAGATTTGAATTGTCAGTGTGTTAATATTTATAATTCCTTGAACACGCCATATCAAAAGTCAAAGTATCCTGAACTTATGAAGCCTTTTACGAAGATTGTCCCTCGTTTGCTTCAAATTATGAATATTTATAAAAAAAAATAACGTGGGTTCAACCGAAAAATGAGTAGGAATATAAGTCAATGTTGTGTTCAGAATGTGTAAGTGAAATATACATATTTTTTAAGTCCTCTATGTACTTAGAATTTCATACATATTATTTAATTGTGTTTTTTGCATTTCATGTGTTTTGTAGCTTTGATTGTGGGGTATTCTTCTTAAAGTTTGTCGAAGCCTTAATATATGGGATGAATCTCTAGGAAATAACTCAAAAGAGAATGTCAAAATACCGTAAACGTATTACAATTGAGTTATTTCCATGGGGAAAAATCGAACTGTTATAATTTTTTGATGTATAAATTGGATATGTGTATTTATACTGATTTTATGGTTTTTTTCCTATATAATTTTTAATGCATAAATTTGTATATGTTGTTGAATGCTTGGTTTTACCGTTGAATGCTTGGTTTTGGTTCTTGAAGGCTACACGATGTTTACGCTGACCTCGTGCACTCATCGTGTAGTTTACATAAAGACTCAATGAAGTAAGTACATAATAGGTAGACTACACGATGGGTACACGATTGTTATACGGTCATACTGTACCCATCTTGTAGTGTACAGGAAGACTTGATGAAGTAAGTACAGAATGGTAGACTACATGATGGGTACACAAGTTCAGTGTACCCATCGTCTAGGCTACACAATTTGTAACTTCATTGTCTTCTTGTGCATTGACCTCGTGTACCCATCGTGTAGTCTACCCATTTTGTACTTACTTCATTGAGTATTCATGTACACTACACGATGGGTACACGAGGTGAATATACCCATCATGTAGACTACACGATTGTTACACGGTCATATTGTACCCATCGTGTAGTGTACATGAAGACTCAATGAAGTAAGTACAGAATAGGTAGACTACACGATGGGTACACGAGGTCAGTCTACCCATCGTGTAGTGTACATGAAGACTCAATGAAGTACATAATGAATATACTACACGATGGGTACACAAGATCAATGTACTCATCCTGTAGTACACAAGAAGACCAATTAAGTAAGTACAAAATGTGTAGTCTACATCACAATATTGAATAACAACCACAATTCTTCTTTCATATTAATATTTATAAAATTACAAGGGTCAAAATATAAATTTTAAGTGGCTTGGTCATTCCGTTGAGAGAAAGGAATTGGATTTCTACATGTTTGTCGGTTATGGCCAATTTGCCCACAATGTGCACACTTTCTTCTTACTACTTCCTCATCTCTAGACGGAATTCTAACTGTCATAAGTCTTCCACTTTGTCGTCTTGTTATAGGTGGCAGTACCACATTTTCTTGAACCTCCTGGCTGATGATCCAATCCGCTCTATCTCTGATGGAATGTATTATTTTCGCATACGCTGCAATTAAAGCCTCATTTTATAGTGTGTCGAATGCATACTGTATGCGCAAATATTACGTTGTCGACATGTAGTCAACGCATGCTTGCATGGAATTTGATCAAGATCAAATTCTCAACACGTACACGTCTTAAGATTCAAGTTAACCACTGCTTCCCTACCCCCACCCGCCACACGAAACTCATGGATGTCGGAAGGAAACAATGATAATGTACGTGATGCAAGATGCTTCTTATTAAGCTTCATCTCAACCCAATTTATCATCTGCGAGGTGACTTAACATACGACCATTCGTCGTTCATAGAACCACCGTTGTAACATATCATAGATATGTTCTATAATGCTTGTAATGGAAAGTTTTCTAACATCTTTCAAAATCTCATTCAAACATTATGTGATGTTTGTAGTCATCATGTTGTACCGCCTTCCATCAAAACACGACGAGCCCACCTCTCAACTCCCCCCACCAACACATATTGTGAGATATCTGAAAATGCACGTGTAAAATGAGTCATCAACCGATCGAATTCTGATCGATGGTATTCCTTTGCAACTTTTAAAAACAACGCGGTCGCATATTCCTTTTTATAAATTGATTTGATATTTTGGCCCAAGTGGAAGATGCAAGCTCCATGAAGCGCGTCGGGAAAGACAATCTCTAGAACATTCAGTATACTTGTATGCCTGTCAGATATAAACACCAAGTCTGTCGGGTCACTGATTACACCATGAAGTTTACGGAAGAACCATTCCCATGAATCATTATTTTCTGAATCTGCAATGCTGAATGCAATGGATAGACTTGGTTGTTCCCATCCTTTGCTTTGCGACAAATAACACACATTTGTATTTGGCTTTTAAGGCGGTTGCGTCAACATCATTGACATGCCGTATATAGTGGGAAAATCCATGAATTGAAGGTCCAAGAGCCATGAAAAAATATTTAAAACAATCTTGCCCATCGGTCTCTATGTGTTTGTAAAATATTTAATATTGTTGTATTAAAATAGATAGAGTACATGGTCTACATGACGAGTACACGAGGGCAGTGTAACCATCGTGTACACTACAGGCTAGTCACACTGTCATCGTGTAACCATCGTGCAGTGTATAGGAAAACTCGATGAAGTCTGTACAGGATGGGTATACTACACGATAGTTACACGAGGTCAGTGTACCCATCGTGTACACGATATAATTATCTTGTAACCTACACAATGGGTACACGAATATCATGTAGACCTTATGATAAAAAAAATACCTGAATTTTTCAATTCTAACATGTGACAATATGTTGGGAGCATCCTACAGTTGTCTTCAGGAAACCCTCGAACTAATTCCAAAACATACTCCCTAGCCCTCCATGCCTTAAAGTAACCTATATTGACACCAATATAAATCCGAACATCTTCAATTATGGCTTTTAGCCTATATACACGTCCAACACCCGTGTATTTGGACTTTATAATGTGACCAATGAATGTGGATGTAGCATGATGGTGTTCATATCTCAATACTTCAAATGTGCATGTATGTATATTAATGAACTTTGTAACTTTGAAGAATGTACAATTTTTTAATTTCATGGCTCGTAACCTCTATGTACATATTTTCTCAACGCATATAAGTACCAACAATGAAGGTGATGACTTGAAGATTCGAAACTCAAAATTTCTCTAGATGGCCATCATACGATAATAATTTGGTCTTTTCTCCATCAAAAGACCATGTTGAACCATTTTTCACTCAACCTCCATCATGAATTACAAAAATTTGAACTTTAGACATATTTGTATATACATCAATGAAGAAAGTCAGTAGAAGGAGACTGTAGAATGAAATGAAATATTACTGGATGATCGTGTAATCATCATGAAGTGCACAAGAGACCTACGTAATCATCGTGTAGAAATCATGTAGTATACATGAGGACTGCACGACCATCGTGTGCACTATCGTGTAGTGTACATAACGACTATAGGTTGATCGTGTAGTCCTCGTGTACACTACACGATGGCACTACACGAGCATCTTGTAGTGCTTGTGTACACTACACGATGCTCTTGTAGTGAACTACATGAAAACTACACGATAATTGTGTAGTGTTATCGTGTATTGTGCACGATGATTACACGAACATCTTGAAGTGCTATCGTATAGTGTACACGAAGACTACACGATCATCATGTGGTCATCTTGTATAGTACACGATGACACTACACTATCATTGTATAGTCCTCTTGTAGTGTACAAGATGATACACGATGCTCTTTTAGTGCATTGTGGACTACAAGAGAAGTTTCAGATACACTACAAGATGACTCTGTAGTGTACACGAGGAGTGTGTACATTGCGTGAAGTGTACACAATGGGTACACGAGGGTCGTGTAGTACATGTGTAGTACATGTGTAATCCTTTAGTACATTACACGACCATCTTGTAGTCATCATGTACATTAAATGAACTTCAAACATCATTATGAATGTTGTTGTTTGAACAAAAAAGCCAGGAAACTCATGAACAAAAAAACCCATGAAACTTCAAACTTTCCGGAAAAAAATACAAAACTCATACATGCGAGCCTTCCTTGAAGATGAAGTAACTTTCTTTGAAGACGAAGAAGACGCTGAAAGCAAACTGATTTTGCAGAAGGAAGAAGAAGAAGAAATGACGAAGGAGGAGAAATGAAAAACGAAGGAGGAGAAATGAGGGTGATGGAGGTGGTAGAGGTGGCAAGTGGGACAGTTCGACCCGCAAATCTGGCTAAACCGGCTCGTAAAAGCTCGACACGGCTCGACCTGAAAATGAACAGTACCGGGCCGGTTAAGGTCCGCGGGCCAAGCCTAAGTCTTCACGGGCCTCACAGTTTGCTCATTTAGCCCAGACCGACCCTGACATCTGGCCCGAAGCAAACACTTTTGAGCTACAAAAATCATTCATCGGCATATATTGAAGATTGAACATTTAACTTCTCCCTTACAAAATAAACTTATTACCACTAAACCAGAACAATTTTTTGTGAAAATATTGTGTATATTATTTTTTTATTGTCTTTCAATACATTTTGTCAAATACTTTTGAAAATATATATTTGATATAAATGTATTTTTAATTAAATAAATAGATAATATTTTTTGTTTAAATGAATATTTTAATCAATCAACGAAAAATACATCAAGGGGCCAATGACATACCCTAACACCAATTAACAAGACACAAAAGTAAAATATATATAATCTCAAGATTCAAATCCCCTTCCACTTCCATGATAAATAGGTAGTTGTCAACCTAGTTGAGATATACCTAATTTATAATGTTGCAGCTCTCAAATTCAATAAATAAAAAATAATAATTTTATAATACTTAGAGTCTCCATTATTATTATTATTTTTTATAATTATTTTAATTATTATTACAAATTTTTCTATTGAAATTATAAAAAAATAAAAAATTATATAAATCTTACAACATGACTTCTATTTAGCTTAGTGGTATTCATATACATTTCCTCCCTTCCTACCAATGTTCAAATCTCTCCATCTACAATTTAAAAATTTTAACATGTCAAAAGCAAGTTCACGGTCTGGGCCGATTTAATGGTTCATTTTGGGCCCCTATATATTTCCCACGGACCGGCCCGCGAACTGGCTGAAAGAGCCCATAATCGGTCCATGAACCGTCCAGGCCGTGCGGGAATTGACTTTGACATTTGATTGAACACTGTGTAAGAATGGTATTAGGAAAAAAATTTGAAAAAAGTGAAGGGAGGTGGGTCAGAATTAGAGAATGCACAAATTAATCTTAAGATATATTTCTGCAAATTCAAAATGTCAGAGGCATGTTTCTGCAAAAACCCTTATTACCATAAAACTAGGACGTTTTGTTATTTAACTTTTGATTCGAATCAGTTCGATTTGTAAACTCCGTAATTTTCAAACCACAACGAACCGAATGGTCTTACGGAACCGACATTCCGGTTCTGTGACTTTTTGTTCCCCCCTATTCTTCCCCGCCAAAAAAACAGACCCTCTCGAAGAAGAAGAGTTGGGAGGTGTGGATGGAGAAAAACGAAACTTGTATCGTTTCAGATTAGCAATTAGAGGAAGAAGAGAAGATGATCCATTTGCAATTTTGCAGAGTCGAGAAGAGTGCTTGCTAGGGATCCACGTCGAAGTACAGAGGTACCGACTCTTCAACCACCGTTTACAGAAAACACCATAACTGTAGTTCATGACAAACCTAACTTGAAAACAATTATTAAAAACAAAGACAG
The DNA here is from genome assembly GCA_003255025.1 of Datisca glomerata. NCBI lineage: Eukaryota > Viridiplantae > Streptophyta > Magnoliopsida > Cucurbitales > Datiscaceae > Datisca > Datisca glomerata. The sequence continues at coordinate 571,028 of QANY01011556.1, forward strand.
AATTGTTTATATAATTATTTGTTTTTTTATTCCAATTCAAAATCGGAAATCCAATCAATCAATGAGTTGTTACATAAAAGATGTATCTGAAGAAATAAAAAGCTTAAAAATTGAACAAAAACAAAGAAAGAAAATCATCAAAATGGCAAACGAAATAGAACTCCATTGAAATTTCTCAGAGGCCTGATTTGAAAGGAACGTCGACAGCTGCAATCCACTTGTTCCCCTTAATAAACGACGATACTGTGAACTTGCTTGCTTGATCAGTATTAATATTCCTCAATCCCTTCCATTTCACCCTCTTCGCTTTTGAAGAACCAGGTCCGAAATTCTGAAACTCCGCATAAAAGATTGTATCAGGAGCCGATGTTCCTACCCATGGCAACCACCCGGTAGGATCAATCAAGCTACCGAAGTTGTTGCGAAGGTAAACAGTGGTTGAATAATTCTTCCATGGGCGTCCAAGGTAAGTTCGGGTAGAACCTAGGTTTCCGAAGGGTTTAATTACAGAATCTTGGATTGAAATTCCAGTGTTTTGGTTTGGGTCAACTTTGCCTTGAGCAGTGATGGTGTTTTGTTGGCCTTGCATTGGTAATCTAGGCAAGATGTTGCAGTTTTGAATAACAACTGCTGAATTGCCAAAGATGAAATCTACTGTGCCGTAGATGTTGCATTCTCTGTAAAATTGGCGGTTAGAATGTGCGTAGAGTGTGTCTTGATATGCATCAAAGTGACAGCGGTAGAAAATTGATTGGTCTGAGGTTGACATTAGGGCTACAGCTTGGTGCTTGATTGCTCCTGCTGTGTTGCGGAAGCCTATATCTCTTGCTATGAAGCCTTTCCCAAGGGCGGCTGCACAAATATCAACACATAAACTTGGATCATTAGTTTACTGATTTGAAAATAAAGTTTTTAGAAAAAAGAAATCAAGGGAAACATAGGCTTTTCATTTTGTTCATACTGATAACTACGGTTATTTGCTGGATTGTTAGTCTAGATTTGATTCTCTATGGACTTGCACAACACTGATTTGAGGTATCTGAGTTGTATACTCGAGACTTGTTTTTAGTTCAGAATTCATTTAAGGAAATGTAAAAGGTGGATTTAACTCCTCCATAGAAAGGAAAAAAAGAAGAGAGAAAATGAAAGGTAATTATTCTTACCAAAGGTTGCAGATGAGAAAGTAGGAGTGCCATCAACAACGTTAAGGCTGGCAGAGACAACGGTTGAAGTCATTCCATCACCAACTATGACAACATTCCACATGGTCTTTTCAACTCTCACATTTTCATAATAAACTCCTTTCTTCACATAGATCACAGTTCTCTTGTCGCTCTTCTCAGGTACAGCTTTAAGGGCAGCACGAATAGTTTTGTAGTTTCCTGAACCATCTTTCGCTACAACAATATTCGCCTGCTTCCTCAAATCACTTTGAAGTAGCTTCCGAACGGCCGGATTCACCCATTCCGGCCCACTATCATCATCATCAGAGAAACTCATAAGTCTACGCAGCTTCACAGAGCCGGATAAATTCGAAAGCCAGGTGGTAATGGCTAGACTATTGCTAGTCAACTCAGTGGAATTCTTCAAGTACCCTTCAATGGTAGTTTTCAAAGAGGGACTGGCTTCATCTAAGCCGTCAATACATGTCTGCTGATACGTACCGGCAGAGCTCAACCATGTTTTGAGATCATCAAATGCTTGAAACAATGAAACTCCACTGTAAGACAATGAGTTATTAAGATGGTCCAATGCTAAGCTGAAAAGCTCTTGGCAATTGTCCAAAGCCAGAGCAGTCATATTATCAGTGGAATTAGTAATTGCATGCTGAAATATGTAATTAGAAGCCTGTGATAATTCGTTGACTGCAACTTGAATTGCAAATTTGATGATCTGATCAGGAGAAATGTTGGTCGAATTCGATAAGTTACCGAGGGAACTGTAACAACTATCTGGGTACAAAGTTACATTGCAGACAGCCTTGATTGAAGTAGTGAGAGGCTTAGTTGAGGAATTGTCATTTTTGGAATTATTTCTAGAAGTAGTGCCAAGAACAGCTGCAACCACAACACCCACAAGGACTATGGCGGACAAGACGATGATGGCAACTCGTTTTCGGGTCCTCCGACGAGCTTCAAGCTTTGCTTGCTCGATTTCAGTGACTTTGCCATATGATCTGAAGGACGACATTGTTACGCAATGCTGTCCTCCTATTTTCCTTGTTGGCCTTTGGTTTTTTGATATATTGTGAACAAAATCTGTGTGTTGAAGAAGAGGGAGGTGGATTGATAATATATATAGGAGAATGTTTGAAATTTAGTTTATAATTATTATTATACTGGAAAGGAGAATGTTTTGATAGGAATACACGGTTTGACGTGCAGTGCACTAGACCGGAGGTAAGGCTTGAGAGTTGAGGGCATAACCTTTCTTTATTTTCTTCTTCCTTTTCAATTTCTTTTCTTCTTTCATTTTTTTAGTTCTTCCGGAAATCCAAACCTTGAACTCTTGGGAGTGCTTCTCACGTTGCGCCATTACAGTGAGTAGCAAATGATGTGTTCTATTCTCTCTACATGATTCAATTAAATTAACGTACTATATATGCATGTTTGTATGTGTAGATAGATACACATATACAATACACATAGATTTACATGTGATTCATAGCTACCAAAATTGTCATGTTAGTAACCTGCTCGCTTGTTATGACGAATATTTTTACAAATAATTTTTGTTTGGACAAAATGATGGGTCATATATGCAAGAAGAAGATATGTTATTGAAATATTGCAAAGATTCGTGGGACGAGGAAGAGGCAGATATAACAAAGGCCTCCTCTTTTTGTCAACTCTTTTTGAAGGGAGCGAATTGCATGTAGATGTCTAGGGGATTATAGTTTAATTGGTCGAAATATATGGCTCATAACGGTTATATTGCAGGTTCAAGTCCTACTTAGTCTATCACCCGATACAAAGTAGTTGAGGTCCTGGCCATATTACATGGTGATATAATGAATGTGTAACTAGACTATTTATTAAGAACAAAATTTGTCAAAGTAAACAAAAAAAATTACTTATAGTTTCTCTCTCCCATGCACATTTACATTATTTTTGAAATGCAGGTATCTAGATTTGTGTCCGATTAATCTCATAGGTCTTGAGGTATAACGCATAGACATGCGGCGTGGCAATGTCCCTGACTATTTTCTTAGCCTTAACCTAATTAAGTAGATCCTCAGTGATCATCGTGTAGTTCATACATGAATCAATATGCTCTCTTATTCCAGATAACAATTTATAAATTTGGCCAATTTTATTTTCATTGTTTGGATCAGATTTTACCTTGACAAAAAACTATCAGTTTATATTTAAGTGCGAAAAAATGTTAAAAACTTATTTGTATCATTAAAAGTAAAATTCACGCCCACGTCAGTTGAAAATGACATTTCCTCCTCTCCGTGTGCATACTTAACATAATATAACGATACATAACATATATATACGGCATATGCTTATGCATACATACATGACATATGATTTATATGCATACATATATACATAAATATACGTGTAGATAAAAGCTGTACAGAATAAAAAACAGCCAAAGAATTAGTAAGTAAACTAAATACAAATATTTAATTTGGTGTTTGATCCACGACATCAACTCAAAACGTGTTCCAGTGAAGTCGTTGACTTCTCTGAGTATTGTCAACTTTCAATTTGTCTCCAAAAACATTCGTTAATCATCACTAAGAACCGGATGTAGATTTCGTCTATTTTTATTCCAACTCCTTCAACGCTTAGTTCTTTAATCCTATTTTAAGATTTCACGTTCAGTTTATGCAAAAAAAATTTTGGCTAATTGTCCCAACAGTTAAATTTTATAATTAAGCATCCATTTTAAATATGTTAATTTTAACTTGTCTACTCACATTATTTCTCGTTCTTAGTTATTCAATTTCTTTTCATCTTCACATAAATTACCCATGCAAATCGAAATGACATGTTCTGATTGATATGCTCTCTAAGTAATACCTTCATTTTCACTGTGAAATCACTAATTAAAACTTTATAATTAGTTAGAAAGACCCTAATGCATTAATGATAATATTGAATTTTTTTCAAAAATAAATATATCGTTATGTATCTACGGCAGTACCATACAACCCGACTCGTTCAACATCATAAGCTACGTGGTTGAGTTGGGATTAATGGCTTTTTCCAACGTATCAGTTTTATCCATGAAAACGTCACATACTTGACAACTTTCTTAAATTAAATATGCATTTTGGCAAATCGAACAGGAAAAAAAAAAGTAAATAAAAGATTTACAATTTTTTTTGCATTAAAAGATAACAATTAAGATAATTGAAAATATTTCCACTGTACTATCTTTTCTTCTGAAACTCCAATTATGAAAAATATAAAGAATCAATTTTGATATCCAAAGAAAAGTGCTAATTTTGCCTTCAAGTTGACAAAATATAAAGAGAAAATCCAAACAAAATGTTAGGAAAGAATCCAAACAAATAGAGAGATTTTTTGCGTACAAAGGTCAAGCCTCTACCCTTTTGCTCTATCATAAAATTGGCAATCAAATTCTAAAATGTATATAACATTAGAGACTAATTATAATCTAAAATGCAAAATTTCATTTTCATGGCAATAATTATAACTTACCACACAACAAAAGAGAACCCAACAAAGCACATAACCTTAAGAGACTAATTTTGTAGAAAATGAATGCCTTGCCTCATTTTTTCCCTCCCCCTGAAACGTTGAACTTGAAAAATATTATATCTGCATCTTGGACAACATATGTCTTTCCCTCCTGTTTGTATTTCCCGGCCGCCTACAAGAATAATGAGCGCACGTAAATATGAATCGCACGTAATCAAGAATACTTTTGCATTATCCTGAATTACAGTGAGATTTACAATGATAATACACATCGATGATTCATCTCCTTGATCAAGACCTTGGTTTATCAGGCAAATCACGACAATAAAGATCAACCCTTTAGGTCCAAATATCTCTTATTTGATTTGATTTTCTTTCGACATTTGCTTTCTGCTAATTGTTATATAAACTACCAGGCCGTTATTTTCCCAATTATAACATCTAACTCTAAAGCAAGAAAAACCTTGGACAAAAGAAGCTCATAAGCGTATAAGGAAATACCTTAACAGCTGACTCAGTCCCAAGTTCCTTTAGATCATCAAACTTCATCACCTAGAATCCAGGACAAAACCCGAATAAGACCTTTTAGGGGGGGGGGGGGGGGGGG